>KN832991.1:536781-552311 GCA_000827315.1 Piloderma croceum F 1598
GTTCGGTCCAAGGTTCAGCCATATGGCTGAACCTGAACCTGCATTCAGTTCGGCGTTTGCAAATTTTGCTCAAGAACCTGACTGAACCGAACTTTGGCAGCACTAGATCCGTTACCAAAATCGTCACGTACAACCTCAAACGAAGACTGGGGCAAGGCGGATCGTGTTTGATGTGTATTTTCCCCACCAGGTACTATTCGTTTCTTCCTTTTGTTTTTGTTGGTCTATTTTTGCTGATGATGCACAATTGTATATCACCAGCACTAATGGAGCATATGCATGCTCTCAGCGTCCGATGTGACGGCCCGTTATGTTGAGGATGCAGCCAATAGTACGTCACTCATTATTTTTTGTTTCGACGTTATGCTAATAATAATCAGCTTCGCAGGCATATCTAACCAAAATAGAACTTCAAAATCCTCCACACCGTCGTCTAAACCATTGCCTACCTACAACATTAACCGCGTCATCACCGTGAATTATCCCGAAGTGCGCTGGCCGAACTCCCGTCATCGCTTGCGATTCAAAGGCTCGCAAATATGTTCATGGACCGTCTGGGAGATCTTGCATCAAGTATTAGGGCCTAGCACAACAGAGCATGTAGAGCTCGCCACGGAGGATTTTTCCCATTTGCACCTATCCATCTATGTAACAACTAGTTTACTTTCAATACATTGAATGTTTCCCGATTCAAGGAACGAGTCTAATTAGATACTAATAACACAAGGCAAAGGGGAATATTAGTAGCACCTTGGATACGCAATCTATGGAGCCTCTACACAGAACTGGGCCAATCTATGGCGTGCTGTGGACATCTATGCAGATGCCCGGTGATTCTATGAAGATCTATGCAGAAGCCACGCCAATCTAGGCAGCACTATAAACAACAAATGTCTCTATAATCTTCTATGGCTCTATGGGCTCTATGTAGCTCTCGACAGAATGTCCTAGATCACGCAGGTTTTGCTGATGCAGGACTACTGACGCACCGCGGATGGCTCGGAACTACTGCAAGATATCACCACCTTCCTTCTAACTAAGGTTATGATATAAATAGGTAGATGTACTGATCCTGATTAATCGATTCCTCGGAAGTGCGAGCGCCGAGAGAGATGTGTAAATCTGATTTTGTACATCTAGGCTACTAGCAAAACATTTATGACCTTCATATGCCACTGAACAACTCGAAACTACAAATACATAGACATTAGTATAGATACAGTGAGTTAGTACGGAAAGAATCTCGCGAATCGATTAGTAGGTTACAGAAAACAAGCTTGACCCGTGTCATGGTGACGGCTTCAGCTCAACTGGGCACAGTAGGACCTCCGGCACCGCAGGCGCCTCCCATGACGTCCGAAATACTCGCAGGAAGCCGTTATCACCCCTGCAAGAGAGTCTGCGACCAGCAGTTTAGGACACGTTCGGACATGCAGTGGCTGCTCGATTCCAGTGAACGAAGCGTTGGTACCTTCGTCATGATGATGTGATAAGGAACTACCTCAACAAGCGGTCTGTGGATCGGTGAGCGATAACAGCTTGCTGCGCTCATTTCCGATGAAATATAGCCTTATTGTTTCAGCCCCCAGTACTTACATAGGACAAGAAGATGAAAGTGATGCATTTGATATTGGAAGAATAAATCATTCAAGAAAAATCACCGCGTCCTTCCTCTGATGCTTGTTATGATGGCGTCCACTTCGCCAGTTCCTTTTCTAACGCTTCAAGTTCCTCCTTCAAGCCCTCCAGTTCCGCATTTCGCTTCTGCACAAGTACATTCAAGCCTTCAGCTGCACGATCAGCCACAATGATGACTTTATCGTTCATTGTCCGGTCGAGGGCCGCCTGTGAACCAAGAAAAAAGTACAATTCATTCATGAGCCAACTTGACCACGTATCTGGAGGGGGGAAGAACTTTACCTCCAAATCTCTTCCTAAGCCTTCACCAACTCTCGACCAATCTTCCCACCATCGTCTTTTCGCCTTCTCCCATCTGCCAACTGCCCATCTAACACCCAAAAGCGTACAAAGCATTAAAGCACCCACAGCCGTCCCTGCCTCAGACGCGCCGATCATCGCAATCCCACTCCCAGCATTTATTAAATACGCAGCGACTCCTGCACCCCCGACTACCCCTCCCAGCATCCCAAACACGGCATTCTGGCCAGCGAGGTGCAGGCGTGTTGTAGGATAGCTTATTAGCTGGTCTTGGCGCGTTTGGAGGGGAGTGGTCAGGGTTGAGGTTTGGAGGTGATAAGAGGGTGACGAAGACAGTTGTGAGAGGTCATTTTGCAGGACGGGAGAAGGCAGAAGCATTGGGAGATGTTTTGCGGAGGATGTTAATTCATGTTGGAGTATGGAAAGACGGCCTGTATGCAGAATCAGCTGTAAAATATATGCATGTCAGTCATTTTAAGGCCAGGTAAGATGCAGTAAGCGGGAACAGACATTATGCTCCAACTCCTTACACCAAGCGCGTTGAACCGCGTTACCCACGATCTGTCCGATCTCATCGACCCTCCAGACCATCTTCCACCAAGTCAAACCATCCATCACGCTCTTCATCTCCCTCTCCGCCTCCTTCACAGCTTTCCGCACTTCCGACCCATCCGTTCCCAACACCTCTCCGTGCACCCTCGCCTTGGCCTCCTCAACTTTACCTCTCAGCTCGCTCACTCGCTGGCATAGCATGTCCAAGTCCCACTCCGTTCGCTTTATAGAATCCTTGCACGCGTCGAGCGCACATCGTATGAGCGTAAGGGTTGTTTTTATCCTCAGCGAAGAAACATCGTTCCAAGACTTCTCCAAGTTATTCTTCACAGCATGAACGATAGAGCCGATATTTGAATCCACGAAACTTCGAACATATGTCTCACTACTCCGCGGATCTTTGAGGTCCAGTGCCTCGAGTGCCTGGAGTGCGAGTTCTGGGTCGACAAAAAGTACTTTGGCACCCCAGGCTGAATGCTTAGCTTCCGACTCGTTTCCTTCAACAGGCTCTGCGCCGGCTTTTGCAAGCAGAGTACGGATATGCAGCTCGAGTTCGGGTGATGTTGGTTTGGGCGTCAGAAGGATGATTGCATTGGGGTTCTTGAGTATCAGAGTATATTTTAAGAGGGAGGAGAGCGGAGTGGTGATGGTGTTGATGAGAATTATGGGAATATCTGCTTTGAAAAGCATAGGGTGTATTGAATCGAATTGGCCGGTTGGCGTGCGGGAGGTTGGGTCTACAGACGGAGGAGACAATTCCGTTATTTGCGCTTGCATGTTAGTTTCAAGAAACCAGCCCGCAGGGATTTGTACGACATTTGGATCGACCTCGTTTTTCGAGTGACGAGCACCATATCTATCCAAAAACTGTAATTACTCCATGCAAAAGTCTGAGCATAGCGTTGAAATCTCACTCTAATGTTATACTTTGATCACCCTCCGGTCGATCTTTCCATCTATTCCGAATGGTTCGTAATTTCTCAGAGGAAGCGAAAGGCTCTATAAGGAGGACGGTGACGAGGTTTTGTGGCCTAGACCATTCATCGACGCCGGACACTAATAACTCGAAACCAGCCGAATACGTTAGCAATATAATATGGATCTCATTCAGATACTCACCGACAATCTGAAGTCTCTTGAACTTATTCGGAAACTCAGACAAACACATATCCCAAAAGTCTAGCGTTTCCCCAGGTCCAAATGCGCGCGGAAGGAATGTCCATGTCTTGTGTAGGAATTTACGCGCGTTACATGTAGGCGAAGACGCTTCTGCTAATGACGAGGTGGGTCTTGCAGATATTCTGGCTGCCCGGGTCACAGCGCTGTCAGCTTGATTCTTGAAAGCCCAGTATTGGGCTCTCGATGAGAACGACCGCGACGGTGAGCCACGGGCGCAGATGGCATACACAGGTCGTATGGTCAGTGTTGGACCGAGCGTGCATGCCAGGCATATTGGCATTGGGCAGTGATACGAAAAATAGAATATCATTGCAAGACGTGTGACTTTCCATCCACGTGACTCGACGCGTCCATAATTATTCATTCCTACATCAAATCCACAACTCCTCTTTCGGCAGACAACACCGCAACTACTTTGCTTGACAAATCGAACGCGCTCCCACCCTCATACGCCACGAGATCTGCGGTCTCGTTACTGAGGTTCACTATCCCCAAAAGTTTCTCCAGGTTAGTCGAGGCGAGGGAATAAGCTTGCTGTTCGTCGATCCGTCCGTTGGACTCCAACTTCGCCTGAGAAAATACCAGTCAATACTATAATGGGTAGGTATTTTTTAAAAAACTTACCCATGCGATATCAAATCGTGCATTACGGGCCTCCCATGCATCAGGAACGCCGACCGCCACCGTCACTTGGTTCTCCATGAGACTCACGAGGTTGGTGTTGTTGGTTAGAGGAGGTCCTGCCAGTCTATTACTCAAGGCATCAGAATTTCAGTCCGACACTATCAGGTCGTTTCTTACATCCTCCGGTGGTCCCACGTTAATGGATAAGGTCTTATCGGATTGAGTATGACGCCAACGCCAGCCTTGCCTGCAGAAATATTGAAAAAATGCCAGTCACTGGCACTCCTTATGGCGTACCTATTTCTTTAGCCAAGAGATGGGCCTCTGTAGCACCAGCAAAGACCATGCGCATCCTTGTTCCCCACCGTTCTTCGGCTTCGGCTTTGAGGTTCAACAGCGTCGCCATGATATCAGCACTCCCAACTTCAATCACCAAAGGTACCACTTGGAACAAAACTTGTCAGCCAGAAATTTGACTTTCGTAGGATTCATTGCAATACCTCCTTCGATAGCCTTTTTGAACCAGCGACCTGTCTCCGTCTCTATGGGTTCGAAACCAAACAGAAGTCTCCTCAACGTTGCAACTTGCTCGCTCACACTCGCACCAATTTGACTATTCATGCGACTCAACGGCTGCGGTTTGCCCAATGTTACGTGAAGGGCAGCAACATTTTGGACAACCGCTCCTCGTTGCATTGCGTGTGCTGCACCAGTACGGAATGTTGCCGAGAGACCAGCAACGAAAGAAGTCTCACCGCCGAAAATACCACCTCTGCGCGTAAGGGAAACGGTGGCGAGCGTGACTCCAGATCGATGGGCCGTGCTGCTCCAAGTCAACAGATTAGTAGCAATACGAACTGAGCTTAGATAGTACTGACAGGGCATTGCGAGTTCCGAACTGTAGAGCATCCACAGCCCTCATAATCCCACTTACATCTCCGAACACTCGTGGGATGTCCTCAACGAGAGCGTTGTATGAGACGCCATTTCCGGTGGAAGGTTCTCCTGCTATTTCCTCCAGTCCGAGCGGGGATCCGAAAGACATAAGACCTGGTGAAATAGATCCGCCATGCAAATCTACAACGGCGCCACTAGGAGTAGCAATCGGCACACAAGTTGCAGCGGTGCCTGCGCAAATGATCTTTCCACCCTCCACCAGCACCACACCCAGCTCATCATTACCTTTATAAAAAGATTCGACGACGCCGTGCGATCCTCTGGTCCATACTTCTCTGACGTTCTTGAACACGACAGTAGAACTCTCCTTCTCTCCTTCGAGCGGAGGAAGGCCATCCCACTCGATCGCTGTCTTCCTCTCTTTGTCCCAGTTTGGAACTGGAGGTACCTCTCTCCACTCTTGGCCATCTTTGCCCTTCCCTACTATGACGTTCCCACCTTTTTCGCCTGTTTTGAGTGGTACGGGAATCTGTAAAATGCCATCAATCCACACCTTCACCGGTGTGGCTCCAATATGCAACGGGTGAGAGTCCCACAAAACCACGTCTGCGTCAGTACCTTTAGCCAGAATGCCAATACGATGCTCCAGGCCTGCTGCAGAAGCGGGTACTGCGGTCACAGATGCGAGGGATAGATGAGGTGGAAGACCAAAGTGATGAGCTTGTTGGGCTTCGTATAAGACGTAGCGAGAGTTGAGGGTTGGGTGATAGGACTGTGAAGTCCGAATCAAGGATCAGTTAGGTCTACCAGCATCAACAAACAGTCATGTTGTCTACCTGCATGACCACCGAGATGTTATTGTCTGCCAAGACACGTGCTGCAAACTCAGACCCGCGAAAGGATTCCCGTTTGTATCTGTTAATGATGCATCAGACTCCTGCGTTCATGAATGCTGCTGAAAAAAATGTTCTCACCGATGATTAGTGGCAAAAAGTGCAATGACGGGAGGACTTCCCCATCTACGTCCATGGATGAGAAAGGTACAGACAGAGAGCATACTGTGCTCACACGCGTTTGAGAAGGTCTGGGACAAGCCACGCCTCTGATGCATGATGGAATGACGCAATCGGAAATTTGAACTCGTTGGACAACTGTAAATTGCCACAATTATCAACCATTCATTTATAACAAATTTATTTCTACGAAGCAAGCTTACTCGCACGATCTGGTCTAAATCTACCGCTTCGTGACAGTGATTCGAAATCTGTTTGACCGAATGAGAATTGACATCGGTGTATATAAAGACAACAGACACCTTGACTTTTCCACGGAGCACATCAACTAACATCTCCCATTTGAGATCTTCTGGGAAATCGCCGTCGATGGATTCCCACAAACCGGCCCCGGCCTTCTGGCAAAAGGAGTCTTGGGCGACTTTGATCTGGCGGGCCTTGTGGTACGCAGCGCGGAACGACCATGCCGAGTCCATGCGTGCTCCATACCTGCGGAGGTTCTCGCCGCAAGACTGTCTGCAGAGTGTATGGGTAAGAGACATTAATCACCCACAACTCAGCGAAAGGCAACACACATCATATGACGCCAACGAGGCGGCGCTGAGAGGTCATTTACACTGCCATTGAGGGAATGAGGCGGTTCTAAAATCATAGAGGAAGGCGACCGCTCTGAAGTTTTTCGTAACTTCATCATGAAAGCCTGTCCACCTAGAAAGAATTAATTCAGCATGGATGCGCCGAGACACACAGAGGTTAGGTATTTACCGATAGCATTGCCACTACCTGGTAGGACTTGAACAGAGGTAACACCTTTGAATTTAAGCGATTCAGTTGTGCACAGACGTCTATTACATCATAATCGAAGAACATTACCGCCAGAGATAGCTAACTGAAACGCATCATCATGCGTGTTGAAGCCGTCAATTGATCTAAGATAAGGCAACACCGGTCCATTTGGACTGGTGACGTCGAATGCACCTTTTAAAATAATATGGCATGTAAATATAATCGACCTGGCAAGTACCCGAGAGTGAATCACGTACCACCCAGGACGGGCGCACTCAGTAGACCAAGATGAGAGTGTAAATCAACTGTAAATCATGAGCGCTATGTCACTCGGAACATAAAACCAAAAAAAAAAAACTGACCAATCCCAGGTGTCAGCCACGCTCCATTGGCATCGATTGTAACCAAATCATCCGTGACACTGGCAAGTCTGAAATCAGGAATTTCGCCAATCCCTTTGATTATGCCTCCATCAAGCAAGATATCGCCAAAAATGACTTCAGTCCCATTGTGCGCTCCAGTCCAAATGGTCGCATTCCGAATGAGCGTAGGTTTGGTTCCTGGCTCGAATCTGTCTGATACCTCTCTTGCAAGAAAGTTCACGGGAGGCCCAGGAAGCGCATTTAGAGCTGCACATTGATTGAGAATTAGTTGCACATTACGGTGTATTTGATGAGGTGTATTTTCAGAGCCATATCCAGCTGAAAAGTGTGTGTTGCAAACTACAGCGGTGAGAGTAGCAGCAAGAGCACAAAGAGCTATCACCATAGGTGGTCTTCTTTGAGGCCGAATTCCTTGGGCAAGCGACGTCTCTGGGTGGCTCCATTTTGCAGACATGGTGGTTGCTGGGAGGTTTGCAGACTAGCATCAAGGTGGTGTTCATATTGCACATGGCTAGCCTCTTCGGTTGAAGTGCACGCTGTTTAGGCAAGGCTGTCACGGTAGGTCACGATCTGCGGTCACGACCGTGACCGCAGATCATCCACGTGATTCGGCGTTGAAGTGAAGCTGCCAGACGGTGTCACTGTCATCTTACGACAGCACCTTCAATTACGTCTACTGGCAGTACAAACGCTTCCATAAAATAGGGCAGTCTTCTATCGCTATCAACCAGCAAGTCACCACGGTCGTTCTGGCCTTTTCACCCTCCGGTATCACTATATTCGAGAACGGATCCTTCGTCAGCAATTGGAATGTCTCTATCAGTCCCGTATTTGATTGGCACATCCTCAACGCAGAATCGAGGCTCCGGTCGCAGCTCAAAAACATTCTGCTCATCCCCCCAACTACTTACTTTTCCAAATTGCAGACGCCATGGGACGTCGACCTCTCTAATGGACACACATATCCCAATGATATTTGGTCCGTTCCCGAGCAATCCCATTTTTTAGTTACTAATTCTGGAGACGGCTGCATGGGTGTCGCTACAACTTCACTGAACCGACGCAAATCATGGGGTTTACCCAAAATTGACGCTGCCTCTGGTCGAGCCCACTGGCTTGGTCATCTTACTGGTAGCGAAAGTAAAATCACTGTCACTGGCGACAACATCCTCCGTATTACCGACGACGGCACTGCCCGTACTTTGGACCCTCTTTAATGCCAAAGGCCACTTCGTGGCTCTCGCTCCAAGCTCAATCGTGGTTGGCAGCGACAAGTGGACAAACGTTCAAGTCATTTATTCCCCTGTTAGTATTTCCCTCCTCGAGAACGGCGTCTACAAATATACGCGTCCTTATACCGCTCCTTCCACTCCTGGGGCTGCCGTGTGGTGGGTGCAGCACCTTGACTTCAACACTGCAATTTCGGTGGACCTCAGCAACATTAGGGCCATTCTGTTGGCGATGGCCAGTCCGCCCCCTGGAACATACCATCTACACAACTTCAAGTACTAGCAGTCCCGAACGGACGTTTTAGACAATAATCTGATTATTAGTTACCCGCCAAAAATACCTCCTGTCAGTAGCCAACAGGTGTGCCTCTTCTATTTTCGTGAGCGACGAAAGCTAACCATTGATCTTTGCCGCAGTGGAAATTACTATCTAGGCAGTCCCCCACTAACGTGCGAACGTACACCCTCCGGAGTCTACTTTCCCCGAATTCCTATGTCTCATCTGTGAGTGCCACCACGGCAAAGTGTACTTCCTTAAGCTCAACTCTTTTCCTGACAGCAATCTCCTCTTTCCCTAACGAGTACTCCGGAACGGTTTGTGGTCGAGCCTGTGCAACAACTTTGTGTATGGAGGGTTGCAGATTGCGGTGATACGTGTTTTTTTTACTCAATCTCTTTCCAATCTCAGCATCAATACCGTTGGCCATCGTGAGTCGGTTGTAACGGTTGTAACACTATTTGGGTGTACATAATGCAGCAACAGAACTAAATGTTAATTCGTTAGGTGATCCTTTGACACGAAGTCTGATGATAGCATGAAGTGGGTTCTTCTCAAGGTGTAGTAGAAGCAGCGCATAAAAATTGGTTTGATTAGAGCAATGACTTGTTATTATCAATATCCCAAATGGTTTTGCAGCATAGACTCATCAAAACTCGTACTTGTTTGTCGGGGTCTGTAACGTAGTAGTATAATACCTATGTTAGCGGATTAGGGAGCCTGAGGACGGGAGATAGAACGGAAGTGATCATACAGAGATCTCGGAAGGAGTCGAAAACTTTCAATGGAGCGCTCTCGTCCTCAGGCCTCAGTTCCTGTAGGCAACGGACTTTTGACCACCCAAGTCATTCTGGAACCGGGTCTCGTATTTATCAGGGTGGTGATACAATGTTTAAACGAGGCATGTACTACAGGAGCGCATATGTATACATGTAGCAGGAATTTGATACAACTAAGAACCAAGAGGAAACCTTACCCAACCTGTTGTACAGTTGCTGTCCCAGTACCACTATATAAGATTTCTGGTGAGTTTCTATACGACTCAGATGGCCATCGCTGGAGATGTGACCAATTTCGGCCGCCAAACCATTCCCAGTCGCTGGAAGAACGAGAACAATGACCCCGCCGGCACATAACCTGCATATCTCGACTGCCACCAGGCAGCAAAGGTTCCTACAAGCAAACAGCACATTAGCAGAGTATAACCCTGCACATATAGACATACCTTCAATGGGACCCAGCTCCCCAAAGCCCACCGCCTCAATCGCCCAAGGCGCCAGAATCACGAGTATCCCCAACGCAACGACAGCGCAGAACACCGGGTGTTCCTTTGCGAACTCCAAGACGTCCGCAACGATCTGCGTCGCTTTCTCATAGGCGTCTTTCATCGCCTGGCCCATAGGCGCCTCTGCCTTGAGCGCGTTCTCCAAGCCGGTGAGGACTGCAGCGGCGAGATCTTCGTACCACCCTGTCTCGTGGACAACATTTTGTAGACGCCGGATGAGATGTTCGTCGTTAGTGTCAGCAGCATAGAGGGTAGATAGAATGTCTGCTGCTAGGGATTCGGTGGTTTGTGGGCGCTTTTCGTGCGTGAAGTCGAGGGAAGGTTCTTATAGGACGTCGTACTGGGCAGCAGTACGGCCCATGCAAAGGCAGCCGAGGATTTCATTGATAAAGGAATGCATCGAAGGGATGGTGGTTAGAATTACGGCTCGCTTATCGTTGCTGTGCCATGTAGATAGCAGCTGCCACTATCTAAATTGGGAACTGCTATCTCAATTGGGATAGCAGCTGCAAGATTTGCCGACGCGTCGACACGGAGAAATGCTCCGAACCTAACTAAGTACAGAGTTTTCGGAAACTCTTGTCTCACGTGATTTTGAGTGAAAAATCCGAAAAATCATTGGAACCCGTTCTACAGCTAAGTAACTTAGCGAGGGTCGCAACTAAAGCGCAAAAATTCAACACTGCTGAACCAAAGTCAAGTTGTTATCCATTGCATCGCGCTCAGGCTAGCGCAAGTGAAACCAATTGTGCGATTACAGATTTTGACTTCCAACGCAGTACAAAATAACATTCTTCGCAAGGATTTATGACTGTTTACAACCAATCTGCCATATACCAAGCTAATGCAAGATATAACCGTCATCTGCAAGGTTATGATGCAGAGTGCTAAAATGGTGTAACTTGAAGGGGAAAAATCGAAGTGAATTTTGGTGGCAGCCATCTCCGTCCACTGCGCCTATATCGTTCTAAAAAATTCGCACATCAAAGTACAAGTACAAAAGAGGAGGCTTATATTTTGTATTAAGTTAGGATGAATCACTGGATGACTTTTCCAAGCGGTCCTGCGAGCCCGACGACGTAAGTGGAGACTTGTCTCTAATCTTGAACTCTAGAACTATCTCCCAGGGTCAGTGGTGTATGGCTCGAGTGAGTCAAGCGGCATACCGATGTATGTAATTAAGATGAATCCTTGCGCCAGTGCAAGCAAGATGTACACAACTAGAGGGGAGCCAAAGAAGAGAACTCCATCCCAAAGTTGGCACCAAGCGAGCAGGAGGACGACGCGGCCAAACCACATGTGAAGAAGGCTAAAAACGTTTAAGTCTGTTGATCATCCCAGAATGGTGCCGTGGTACGTACTCAGTGAACGTTCTGCGCTCCCTGGGTTTCTTGCTTTGCAGACGATGGAAGACTGCGATACCAATGCCGAGGAAGAACTGGAAGAACACCAGAGCGAAAATAACGACGCCTAATTTGTGATGCGAATGCTTCAAATTACCCGGAGAGGCGGCCACCCATCCTACTCCAAATGCTACCAGCAAGACGTTAGACTTCACGGCGCTGTCAACAGTTCTCTCCTTTAGATTCGGCTCACCAATGACAAAGAATAGACAGATTGCTATTCCGTTGAGAGCAGCATGGGCCTACAAGATGGGAAGTTGAGCTCCCCTGGTTTACATAGATAATGAAATAAAAGCTCACTGCAAACCATTTCCTTCCTACCCTGTTCCTGCCAAAGCGAGAGGCAAATATCGCTAGGGGGACCAGGAAAAGGAATGTGATAGCCATGAAAATTGCGTGGACATAAATGTAATTGGAATAAAGCTTGGTTTCTCCCGCAGATTCACCATTCGCGCGGTGTGAATCGACGGACGCTTGGGTTGGAGATATGAAGGCAAGAGCCACTATTGACAAGAGGGTGAAGAGATACGCAGAACACATTTTTGGCTGGAGATGAAAGCTCGATGGAAAACGAACTATGCCACAGAGCGCAGTGGGTTGGGGTTGGGGGGGGGAAAGAATCCAATGGGTTTTTGAACGATGTGGCATGTCTACCCGTTAAAACAAATACGCGCTGATGATTCGGGTGACAGCGGGATTACCCACGCACTGTATGTCAGCCGTAGACTTTGCCATAATGCTGGAGAGCAATTTGAAATTTCTTGGTATTGGTAGGATTCCAGCGCCTCGTATACTGGTTTTTGGACACAAATCGTTGGGACGCACACGTAGCTCTAGGTGGTAAAGCACCGCCAGTCTAAAAAGCGTCGCCGGCATTGGCGGGCTAAACCCTTCCTAAATGATACGATCCAAGAACAAGCGAAGAACTTTCGAACTCCCTGTGAACAAAACGTGGGGTGATCGGAATCTTATCAATCTTATCGCCCTTATCAATCTTATCATGACAACCAGGATCAAGACTGCACTAAATTTGGAGGAAAGCTGTGTCCTGCTTACCGCTTTCGGTAATCTTGATTGACAATTTTCCACATCGCGATCGCTGGTGCTCACGGTCAGTTTATAAATATATGGCAACACAGTGTCCCCACCGTAAACAGATCATACACATGACCACCTTATCCCTTCCGTTTGCCATGTGAGCTCTTGGAATTTTTCTTTCCCCAAGACTTGAAGCCTTTGACGGGACTCTTGGCTTTAGTTTGCGCCGCCATGATTGCCCCGCGACTCAAACAAAAGTCGATATGCGAATTTAACCCCTGATTGTCTGTCTCCAATGTCTTCGTACATATCGGACATTGCAATGTGCCAGTGGCTCCTGTGTCTAATGGAGCTTCGATGCTCGGTTCGGCACTTCGCGAGCGCGAAGCGGCTTCTGACGCTCGTGTAATATAGCTGGTGGTGGCGGTACGTGATTCAACTGCGCCGCGCGATCCTGACGAAGTCGAGGCTTCAGCATTCTGCTGTCGACTAGAAAAAGCACGAGCAGGAGCAGAAACGGGCGGTCGAGGCCTCGTTTGTACCACTGTGGTTTCAGTTGCATGTATTTGAAGGGGATGATCTTCTCCTTCCACATTGTCAACGACCATGTCCAATTCCTCATCTGCTTCATCGTGTTCGTAGAATCCAGGCATCGCCTCCTCAGGTTCAGTTTGATTAAGTTCCATAACAGGAAGATCAGCGGACTGTTCGAGATCATCCAGAAGCTTTCTTCTTTTCTGCGCGCTTGTGTTCAATGGTTCGAAGAACTGTTATCACGAGGCCAGTCAGGCATCGGATCACACAATAGGGAACGAACACACCCGTTTTATACCGCCTGACGGAGAAGAAGCCCTCAAATCCTTAAGTTTAGTTACGCGTAGACCTATCAGTCTGATAGTCAATGGCAATTCGGGAAGAAGCAGTTCCTTTCCGGTCTGCCGACGGTTGATATCCATGAGTATGCCATCAACGACGGGTACCAACACGTACCGCAAATAAGTCCTCTTTCTTCGTGCTAATCCAGCGATCGAATGACCTCGCACGAGTGAAGACTGCAGCGCGTCAGTCATGGTGTAGTTTAGGCTACCTGGAATATCTTCTCACCTTGATACGTATCCAGCTTATACTTGAGCGTGACCGTCTTACCAGTAAAACCCAACCGGTTTAGGTCTCCCTCCAGCTCAAGAGCGATCTCTTCCAGCTTCTGCAATATTTTCTCCTTGCTGCTCAAAGCTTTGAATGTTCTGTGCAAATCCGCTAATCAGGAAAACCAGGTGTGGCTCAAAATGACGAAAAGGCATGCCGTTCCGAGCCGACGCTTTTCCTCTCCTCTCTTTGACCTGGCTGGACGACATTAGAAGCGATGCCAAGATATGTCTTCAGCAAGAAGTCGAGCCCAAATTGTTTATCCATGAGCGAGAGCATCGCGCGGTGTGTAAAAACATCGCCGCAAGTCTTGATGCCAACAGCTTCGAGGAGCCTCTCGTTGACACGGCCTACACCTTGGATCTTGCGGATGGGGAGATCGTGCATGAACGTGACGATCGTTTTGCGGTCGAAAGAGAGGTAGAACTGGCCGTTGGGTTTATTCTTGTCTGAACATATTTTCGCTAGCATTTTATTCGGAGCGATACCGGCACTGGCCGTCAAGTTGGTTTCCTCTTGTACTTTTGCTCGCATCTCTCGCACGCACTCCTCTGGTCCGATATTGTGGTCCTTGCAGTATGCAGTAATACTGCAGTCGTCAAATGGTGTTGAGTAAATATTTTCATATTTGGACGCATGATACGCACTTGAGATATGCCTCATCGATCGATGCTGCATTCATGTTTGGGTCATACCGTCGAAATACCTAGGGCAGCTAAATGTCAGTGGGAACACTTCCATTATCAACTCAGAAAACTTTACATCCATGACTTTCTGAGAATTCTCGGCGTACCGATCCCAGTTGATGGGGACAAATATTAAATCTGGGCACAGCTTCTCTGCGATGAAGCCTTGCGTTGCGTTTCAATATATAGTGAGTCTACTGAATGACGAATGGGCACATAAGAGCTGACCTGGCATACCGGAGCGTACTCCGTATTTACGGGCTTCGTACGATGCAGTGGTCAGAACACCTCTGCCAACCTGTCGATGGAAGTGAGTTTCAGGAATGGGAACACGTAGCAGACGACTCACACCGAAAGGCTTCCCTGCTAAGTCAGGTTGATATAATAACTCCACATTGGCGAAGAATGCATCCATCTGTAGTCCACAAATTAATGTAAAATTGTGTGAAGGCTATGAGCATTAACCAACATCAACGTGTACTATGTATTGGCTCAAATCCCGCTCCATTTCTAATTCCACGAGCTTTAGACATCCACAAAATCTGAGCATTCTTGGGCTTGCATGTTTGTCAGCAAAGTGCCTACCAAGTGATCGACCTTATTTTCCACTTGGGCTAGCCACCGTCGAGGTAGAGTAAGAAATTAGTATGCCATCGAACAACAAGCGAGCAGAGGACGCACGGATGTCAACCCCCTGTAATGCTTCATCTCGTTGTTTCAACACCCGCGTGATGCGTTCCGTAAGGTCCTTATCTTTCTTCTTCTCATTCTATAGAGCAAGGTCCGTGATGAATTCTCTGGATGTGAGTAGCGTGGGATCTTGCCTCGTAGAATTTAGAGCCTTTCGAGGCTTCTGCGATGATGCGGTTGATCTCAGTTTGATCCTTGGCAAGTCTAACGGCCAACAAAAGTAATACATTTAGAAAGTGAAATGGTGGACGTATAGACACAAGGATAACAGATATTGTGCGATACTAACCCTGCCTTTCCTGTCGATGGACCAGCGAGACGTTGGACAAGACTGGCAGTGTCCTGTGATGGTTCTGGCGGATTTGTTCCAGAGTCCATAGACACATCCATGTACTAAGTACGTT
>KN832991.1:553078-608906 GCA_000827315.1 Piloderma croceum F 1598
ACCAGCGAGACGTTGGACAAGACTGGCAGTGTCCTGTGATGGTTCTGGCGGATTTGTTCCAGAGTCCATAGACACATCCATGTACTAAGTACGTTGCAACGGCAGTAACAGAGTGAAATTGGGATCAGCAAAGGGAGGCCAAATGGTTATTATGCAATGTTGACCGGCCGGAACGCGTTGCACTTTACGTTGCCACGTGATCTCGCGAAACAGGACAACTCAGATAAATCATCTCAGTAAATCGGTTCCAATGGAAGGGATGCAGCGACAGGCGATAATAAAAATAATTCATCCCTTTCTTACAGATCGTCATGGTACAGCAGGAGAGGATGAGAGATATCACTTCTATATACGTGTTCCATCAAGTGCCATTGAAATGGCTCTGGGCATTGTGCCATATCGAGTTGAGAACAAATGCCTCACTCAGAAGCATTTCAATTTCGTGGTCGCCCCAATCTTGGGTGGGTAGAGACTGAAGAAACATGATAATACCCTAACAACGAGAATGGTCAGCATTGTTCAAAAAGCTTGTATTATCAGCGGACAGGTGCGTACCTGGAAATCCATGTTTCGCAGTTTCTCGCTCCATTTGACCAGAAACGCGGAGCAAACGTAGAGGTGGAACTGGGAGAACGCATCGGGCCCCTCAGACTATACCCATTCAAAGTCAGATAAGACCACGGCCATGCATAAGGGGTTCAAAAACGTACTAGATATGTATCCCACATCCGAATAGTGTTCTTCACGCTGATCTCTCGCATTAATAAGCAGTTCATCCATCTAAATGCGAACTGCATGAACTCCACGTTCTGTGCTTCGAGGTGGGCCGCGAGAGGTGCTGTGGTTGAAAATATGCATAAGTGTCTGCGCGATGATACAATGTGTGATGTACGGACCATCGATACGAGCCACAAGTTCCGCCATACGTCGAACGCTTCGCTGTATTCCTGGCTGAGCTTGGATATAATTGTCCTGTATTCCATCCAGGAGACGAGAGAGACACCAAAACGAGTCCGCTTCGATCGCGTTGAGGACATGAGGCGGTAATCTTGAAGTATCAAACTCCTCAGGGTCCGAATCTTTTGCAAGGTGTATATGAGTAAAACACAAATGATAAATGATAGCCACTCACCGATGTAAGCCGATAAAAATATTTGAAAGAACGGTGTTACGAGGTCATTTATACCTTGAACGTACCCGCTGGCCGGGTGCCGGATGGCCCAGACGTATAATATTCGTTCTAGACTCTGTATTTTTTTGTTAGCTTGCTGCCAAGTATCCAACACAACGATGAACGTACACGTTGAGTAGATTCCTGCATCCACAATGGCACACCTGGCCTTGTGCGGGGGACATCAATCTCGATTTGATGCCATATTTGTTGATCTTGGCCTTCCCGATCTCGCGCAAAAGCAAGCTCCACTAAAGACTGGTATTCACCGCGTTTTCGAGCTAATGTAGATGCTCGTAGGGGTTTCGGAAGTGGGAGATAACCCTGTGTTCAAATATGAGCCATAGTATGAATTAAAAGATGCTCGGCTTACAAGAAGTAATTGCCAGGCCATCGGGCGCAAATCGCTTGGTATCCCAGCCCATGCGAGTTTGCGGAGAGCGGCTTTGAATTCAATACATGTGAATCCGGGTGCAATGCTTGTATAATGCTGTACATTAACATACCTATATTGACATCTTGACCGGAGAGACAGTCGACGAACTTGTGACGGCGATTCGAGCGTATCGAACGCTCACGCATCAATTTTTCTGACGTCTCCTGGTCTATTGGCGGGGGCATAGACTGTTCGTGACGGGGTGACCTATCCCCGCGTTTAGATGATCGGTGACGCACCCCATGAAGGGGATCTAAGCAAATAATGAAATGGAAAATAGACCACTATTGATATTCAAATACGGACCGTTAACAATCTCGTCCACGTCGTCTCTTATGATGCCCAATTCCAACGAGGGCTTTTTGGATGGTAATGGTTCCGCAGCAACATCTGGTTCTAGCTCGCCAACAACCATCTCACTCTCGTAATCTCCATCGTCATGATCCTCTTCCTTGATCTCCTCTGTGCTCGCCCGGGTATCCGTCGATTTCCGAACAATTGTCCATCCGTTCCCCTGCGCCTGCTGGACCTGTTCAACTCTTGGAGGATAGGAACTAGGGTTCGGTGCATTAAGATGTGTATAAGAGGAAGCCAACGTCGATGAAGACGCAGAGGACCTCGGTACTGGCTTAGGGCTCGTCGCAGTTGATGCTAATCGAGACGGCGGAAGCCAAGGGTTTGCGATGATCGATTGGCGCGGAGACTCCGAGTCAGATGCGCTATCCCATGCATCATCTTCTCCCCATTCTGCGGTCGTTTGATGGTGGAATGATGGGTTTAAACCAATGTGCGGGCGTGCGGGAGGCGGACGCGCCGCCATCGTTGTGTAATACAGCGACCAAGAAAATAGCCGGAAATGTTGAATTAATATCCTCCGGCAGACGGCGGCAGCATAGAATTTTAAACTCCGCGAATATCCAGCATGTATCCAGTTTGCAATATAACTGCAGTCATCGCAGCAAAAGTGATTAAGAAGTCAAGCCTCCTAGCAGCCATGTATTGTGCAACCACTAATTTCTTTCAGAAAATCAAAGCGCAGTGTAGCATAAATTTCGAAACTTGCGAACATTACACTAAGTATGTCCGATCATTATGCCAGGGATCGCCGCAGAAACGAGACGGTTCAGTGGCAGGTTTATCTTGACATCTTGGTGATTTGGTTCCGCCTTCGAAATTCCTCTTTTCAGTGAATCTGACTGAGTACTAGTGAACAGATTCATAATAAGTTCGTTTCAACATTCAGGGATGCTAAAGATCATGATGCGCCCGGACCCCGCGCCTCTTCTGCAGGCCCTTAGCACTATGCAGGAAGCGATCCCCTTGACGTTACTTTTTAAAGTGTTCGGTCATGACTTTGAAGTCATAAAAATACGTAGTTCGTGCTGTGACATACGCTGTTACCATTAGACTGGAATATACACGTTTGAACAAGACTACTGAGCACTGTGCTCAGCGGCGAGATTTCAGGAGTTCACTCTCTTGCCAGCCGTACTGCTTTCGAAGCCTCTTGCTGAATTCTTTGAGCATAATGGGATGAATGGTTGAGTCAGGGTGGGCTGCGGGACAAGTATGTCAGAAAATGTTTGCAAGATATAGCAGATGCTTCACGTTTATGGAAAGTGATGGGCTGGAGTCAAACAGGTATCGAGTCAGTTGGAGGTACACATATCTCAAAATGCCTATCTCACCGGATCTTTCGGGTCAGGAGGATCGAAGCGAACGCTGGAGCCAGCAGTGCTAGGGTCGTATTTGAAGCCCATCTCCGTCATTAGCTATACGTGCATTGAAGTATCAGCTGCCGAAGGATTTTTCAAAAACAGAAATTCACCTGCACAAAATGATCCCACTTCATCGGCGCAAGACCTTGTGTGTCAGTCTCCGATGGATCGAGATGCTGATGTATAGGTTCGTCCGCGCTCTTTTGCCAGCCGTACTGCTTTCGAAGCCTCTTGCTGAATTCTCTGAGCATAATGGGTTGAATGGTCGAGTCAGGGTGGGCTGCGGGACAAGTATGTCAGAAAATATTTGCAAAGATATAGCAGATGCTTCACGTTTATGGAAAGTGATGGGCTGGAGTCAAACAGGTATCAAGTCAGTTGGAGGTACACATATCTCAAAATGCCTATCTCACCGGATCTTTCGGGTCAGGAGGATCGAAGCGAACGCTGGAGCCAGCAATGCTAGGGTCGTATTTGAAGCCCATTTCTGTCATTAGCTATATGTGCACTGAAGCATCAACGGCTGTTCGCCTTCAAGTTGTCGAAAAATAGAATAGAAAATTACCTTAACAAAAAGGTCCCACTTCATCGGTGCAAGACTCTGCGTGTCAGTCTCCGAAGAGATGAGAAGATGGTGCATTATCAAAGACAGATTGTTTCGGAGCGTCGGTTTCGTCGCAATTGATTGGCGGCGTGGAGACCCCAAGTCGAGTTTAGGTTATTTATACATATTGTTCTATATCATTCTACAGGAACCAGCTTTCACTACTTATTACCGTGCGTAGCATCGCAGGTCTCATCTTCTTTCCGAAGTTGAGACGTGAGCAGAATCCTTTATATCTCGTTATACAACATACTATGGAGCATACCTGTTTAGGTAAACTTACTACTCCGACTGAATATATCCGCTTGTCCCAACGAGGCCGCAAAGACAAACTCCAGCTGGTAAAAAGAGAGCACAAAATGATGACAAGACTGTCAGGCATGAGACAATTGAATGGTATTGAAAAGGCTTCCCAATTTGACCTTCAAGTCTAAATCGCTTGTGCAGATAACTGACCGCATCACAATGTGAGCACCTGGCACATCGTAATGTCAGTAGTATGGAATAAGTATGGGTTTGGGCGATATATTCGGTCTCGGTGGCGGCGTCAGCCATTCCGGAGCGCTAGTCTCACGTAGTCAGACCGATATTCCGTTGAGGGAGGGAGGACGACGACTCCAGGTGACGCTGGTCGCGCAGATCCGTATGATAGAGAGATATGAAGCTCTATACCTAGAGTTCAAGTACCGAACGGCTGCGACCAACCGGGAAGACTCATATCACTGCTACGCCCGACTCCAACACTCGGAATCACATCTGCAACAAGCGGGTATAGCCTCATCACCCTCTATATTGAAAGTATGTTATGTCAAAATCATGACCATGATGTATGTTGAAATTCAAGCTGGAGACACTGTTCCAGAGTGAGCGTTTCAATCGATTACAATTCTAATGATTGATGTCACATCAGTGCCACGTTTCGAGCAAGGATGACTAGACATTTACCCCACACCAGTGCAGCGCGTCGTCTCCATCTTGGCCGATTTTCTCAAATCGGGCGGCACTGCCGCTAACCTCCCAGATTCCACAATACATACACCGCCTGCAAAGCTGATCATCACTAATCAACACCTCAACCTGTTTCGCCACTACATCAAGCTGACTTTGAGATCCAAATTCTCGTTTCTTCTCAGTGCGAGACATTCCAGTGACCTTCACAAGCGGTTGGTTGGTATCGGTGTACATAGGTTTGGCCTTAAGCAAATCGTCCAGTGTGATTCCATCAGAATTGTACCAGAGTCGGTGATTAAGATGAGGCAGCGAGGCAGGCGGTGCAGTAGAAACTGGATCAGTGCTTTGAGGGTTATTTAGACATGCAACCCATCTCGACGCTGCCATGCCATAGGCGCGAGGGTAGACAATGTACCAGTTATTTCCTTTGCGGTGGAGAGCGTACTCAATACCGCAATTCCCCATCTCTCGAGTTGGGACTCCGAATACATAAATACGGCGCTCCGGGTCATTCGTCCCATCAGTGGCATCGGATGAAGATGGGTTGGAAGCTTCTGCACTGACTGCAGTCGACATTGTCAAAGTAAGACTGAATTAATATTGCCTTCAATCGACCAAAACAATCGGTCCGGTTCCCGGTACAGCCATCTTGCCAGAATAAACAGATCAAAACAGTCATCCACTGCCGCTTGCGTACACAGGCTGATTGTTCTTTCGACCATGTGCGAACGAGTGTCTATTTTCTGGGACTTTGGTAAGGGAGCAGCTCTTGATATGTTGGCCCAAGATTGATGTAGAATACCACGGTGACCATAAAGAAAACTGTCGTGCCTTCTCGGGTGCGCAAAGTCAAAACATCGTCAAAAGTATCACACATGCAGCGCATTCCTATGGTCAAATAACGTTGTTCAAAGCGTACACGGAGCTGCTTTCAATAAAATCTTCCGTGCGCTCTGACCTCCAGCTGTCTGGAGTGACACTTGTTAACTGTCCTCACAATGGGAAGAAGGAGGTGGCGGATAAGATGATGACAGGTATGTCTTGTCTGTTGTTTATTTAAGATCGACAGGAAGTGAGGGTCACATGGCAGTGGATATGATGGTGAATGTTATAGACAATCCAGCGCCAGGGACGGTTATTCTCATAACGGGCGATCGCGACTTTGCCTATGCGGTATCCGTTTTGAGAATGAGAAGATATCGTGTCGTCGTCATCGCACCTCTAAACCATCATGCCAGCATCCGATACCAGGCCTCTATTGTTTTGGACTGGGATACTGACATCCTATCGAGAACTAATGTGAACATAAATGATATACCTTCTCACACACCTTCCATCAGTGCGAGCATGTCACCCCCGTCTGCCAGGAACAATCCGGTCTCTGAGTCTGCTTTCCTCTTTCAAAGGAGGTCCAAACGGGCCATACAACATTTACTTACTTTACCGCAGCTCGAAATTAATGCACCGACCGCATATGATGGAGATGGTACTGCTCCCCCTACCAGTATTTCGTGCCCATCCTCGTCTCCTGCTTTGGATACAGCTACCGCTGGCTCATTGAAACAAGACATACGGACCATAGGGGTCTTCTCAGGAATTGCCACGACGTCGAAATTGTCCCAAAAACCAGCGGAAATAATTATGTTGCCTCCGTTTGACGACACAGCCTCATCCCCCCTAACAGATATCTCGACAAGATCGAACCCAGTCACTAGCTCCATGTACGTACAATTGCGAGCTCCTTGACTTAAGATATGCAATTATTGAATGTTTGCCCTCTTTCATTCGAAAGCCCGACGCAAGATACCCCATTTATGAATGTTTCGCCTTTACTCCCGATATTCCCCAACGGGCCACGTACGCCATCACACGCGAAAGAACCGGCGAGCATAGAGACGCGCCCGAATAGTGATATTTCTCCCATGTTTGTAGCACTAGTTGCTTTGGTTAGGGAGCATGCAGGAAATGCAGGACAAGTTATGTGCTCAAAAATCAGTAATGTACTTGTCCAACAGGATCCATCCGTCTATCAAAGGGCAGGAGTCACAAGGTTCAAGCAATATATCAAACTCGCCATTTCTGCGGGGGTGCTTACTGCAGGCGGCGAAGGCGATCGCCGCTGGGTTTCTTTGCCTCCTGCTGAAAATGTTATCGCGTCAGCCTCCATCGGATCGAATTCGCTATCCCCGTCCTTGGACTCATCGACTTTTCCGTCCTCAGCGCCCACTTCATCCTCACAAAATGTTACCATCATTCCCAGTGGTCAATCGGAGGCACCTATAGAAGCACTTGTCGATTCAGATCAGACCCATAACCCGGAGTCGGCTCTGGAGAGACTGCGTCGCTGGCCTACCGCGCTTCCCGCTGAGGTAGATTCACCGTTGGACAATTGTCACCCAATTCCATTGCCGTCTGAGTTTTCCATCTTGGTGCGAATGATCACGGAGCATCACGGAGAAGTTTTATACAAAACAATAAGACACACATTTCGTGTGCGGGATCCTTTTGCTTATAAAAGGACGGGTGTGGAAACATTCCGCCAATATATTAGTCTCGCGGTTCGAGCTGGAGTTGTATTTGCGGGCGGAGGAGGTAGTGGTCGGTGGATGTCTTTGCGTTCCAACTACCATGCGGCCACCGCACCAATATCGATGTGGTCTACAATTGTCCCAGCAAACATGTTATCTGCGGAGGTCTCATCCTCGATATGCCACTCACTTCCGGAAATTGATGACGGTCAGCGCGTGTCATCCAACCCAGAGACAGTTTCTCCTCCAATCCCGACTCCGACGTCAACTGTTCCCCCAACCACATTGCCAGAGGCAATTGCAATTGATCCTACACACATGAACTCGCACGCTGCAGACGCTGTACCAGCTGAGTTTGTCCCGTTGGTAGAAGCACTCAGAGGACTGGGTAGCCCAGCTCTAGTACAATTTCTCCGAGAGACGGTACGAGTAGCTCTGATGGCCCGGGACCCACAGGCATTTGAACGAGCAGGGGTTGGAAAGTTCAGAGCCTATCTTCGCCTTGCTGTGATCGCCAATGTGGTCATGCTTCAAGGTCACGGACATGCACTGTGTATATCTCTCCATCCGCGCTTGCGTGATGACGAGCGGTTGCAGTCATTGATTATTTGATAATCGGAGATTCTGGAGTTGCAGGTGACAACTCAGGTCATTGTCTGCGTATCAGATATACGAACATATGGAAATAATCTCGTATGCATAACTTGCATCCATACATCATGATATGCCTAGGCATGGAAGGGCCGGGAAGGCCACGGCGCCTTTGGTTCAGTGACAGCAACCAAGCTTAGTATTACACGCCCGTATGGGAGGGAGTCCCTTCATACGACGGCGGATATCTTTGACTACTATTTACATATCAATATCCTCTTTCCGAAGCTGAGACCCTACTTGTTTAGTTGCCCGCAAACTCCTACATCATCTTCTCCCGATTCTGTATCAGTATCATGGCAGTATGGGTTTAAACCAATGTGTGGAGGTGCCATCGTTGTATAATACAGAATGAAATATCACTTGAACATACATTCTCCGGCTGGCAGCACAGAATTTTTACTTATCGATATGTCTCCGCGAATATGACGCTCCAACTTTGCTTATAAATGTTCGCAATCAGCCTTTATTCAATTCTTACATCTTCTGTCAGCTTCTGTCCAGTTTGCGGGATTTCAAAGCCTCGGAAATTATGCACTACTCTATGTTCGAACATTATATGGGGCCGCAGAACCGAGATGGTTCCGAGTCAGGTTTGTGTGCGCCAACCTTGATGATCCCTTCAAAATTCCTGGCCGAATACTACGTGAATAACCCCAAAGTGATTGTAGTGACCGGTAGCGTGCATAGGGTTTTTATTTTGAAAGGACATACCAGCTCATAGGATGATCAGCCCACCAGAAAGCTATCGTTAAATGTACGGATAACGATGCGAACAAGTACTAGTGAACAGATCCGTAATGAGTTCATTTCAACATTCAGAGATGCACCTGGACTCCGCGCGTCTTCTGCAGGCCCTTAGTACTATGCAGGAAGCGAATTCAATGTTCCCCTTGACGCTACTTTTTAAAGTGTTCGGTCGTGACTTTGGTGAAGACGAAAAATACGTAGTTCGTGCTGTGGCATACGCTGTTACCATTAGACCGGAATCTACACATTTGAACAAGACTACTGAGCACTGCGCTCAGCGAGATTTCATGAGTTCACTCTCTTGCCAGCCGTACTGCTTTTGAAGCCTCTTGCTGAATTCTCTGAGCATAATGGGATGGATCGTGGAGTCAGGGTGGGCTGCGGGACAAGTATGTCAGAAAATGTTTGCAAGATATAGCAGACACTTCACGTTTATGGAAAGTGATAGGCTAGAGTCAAACAGGTATCGAGTCAGTTGGAGGTACACATATCTCAAAATGCCTATCTCACCGGATCTTTCGGGTCAGGAGGATCGAAGCGAACGCTGGAGCCAGCAGTGCTAGGGTCGTATTTGAAGCCCATCTCCGTCATTAGCTATACGTGCATTGAAGTATCAGCTGCCGAAGGATTTTTCAAAAACAGAAATTCACCTGCACAAAATGATCCCACTTCATCGACGCAAGACCCTGAGTGTCATTCTCGGAAGTATTGAGAAGCTGATGCATGAGTTTGTTTCTCTTTTTTGATAGTTTTGAAAACCAGCTGCGCATGTCGCCTTTCTTCTCTCGCTGGTCTTCAGCAGGCTTATCCTTGCGCGAGAACTTGGAAAAGAACCCGCTCTTCTTCTCCTTCTCCTTCCCCGAGGTTGCACTAAAGATCGAAGCATGATCTGACCTGGATTTTACCTTTGCCTTCGGTCCATCAATGTCCTTAACGTATGAACGAGCGGACTGTGCGCTAGTCTGCTCAAGCGGAAATGGAAGCGTTGTCGTAGACATATTCGGAAGAGTCGTAGTCGACGCAGTTCGAAGAGAAGGGGAACGAGCTGGAGGAGATTTCGGTGCAGGAGGTTGTTTGGGAGGAGACGGCCTCGTGGGTGAGACAGGAGGAGGAGGGGGGTGGGCTTTGACTGGGGTTGGAGGTGGGGATACCGATTCTGCGATCGGAGACGCTGCGTCCTCCGCTTTCTTCTTCTTCTTGGGCTTTTTCTTTTTCTTCTTCTTGCCTGCACTCGGGACGGCGTCTTCATCCTCAACTTCCTCAACTGTCGCCTTTTGACTTTTTGGTTCAGCTGGAAATTGGAGAAGAAACAATAAAACATGGTCAATAATCGGAGGATGTGTCGATACAGTGAAACACATACCCTGAGCCAGGGACGGCATACCACCCTTTCCCCCAGTTGCCTTCGGGGTTGGCTTAGGTGGAGCAGGCCTCCCAGCTGCAAACCCTCTACGAGGCACAGTCTTTTTCGTCGTTTTCAACTTTGGGCTTGAATTGAAGACACGACCTGGGCACAAAGGAAAGCAATTAGCAACGTCCTTAATAAACGTTGATATGCGCACCTCTGAGGGATCCGAGCAACTTTAAGAAAGGATTCCCTTTGCGCTCTTCTGCCACCTTATTAAAAGACTCGAAATCCTTTGGATCAGCTTTCGGATCGAAGAAGTCAGGGTTCTCCATAGCAGCATTCATAGCCTCTCTCATCATCTCTCGTAACTCATCTTCCTCATCGGTATTATACCCATCATCACTATCATCTTCGCCATCGTCATCGTTTGAAGAGTCGTCGTCGGAATCACTATCATCCTCGCTTGCAGACGAGTCTGAAACAGACTGGAGGTCTGGCATGGAACCGTCGCTATCATCCGCAGGCCCGTTGGCTATGGCAAGCAATTTCTTTCCGGGTTTCTTCCCACCCTTGCCTTTCACAATTAGGGCACGGGAGCGGCCTTTATCTTCGTCTTCATCTGAATCTTCGGCCAGAGTTGGGATATAGACCGCGTGCCATTGTGGTGTGCGGTCCAAGGCACCATCAAGTTGCCAAAGTGTATCAATATCTTCTCCACCCGAGACAGATTTGTAATTCTTGGCGCAATTAGATCATTAGAGGCTTTATGGGACGTGAATAAAAAGAGGATACTCACCAAATTCACGCATTTCCACATCGTTTCAAGCACGTTCTTAATCCTAGTTTTAGTTAGCGGACTGATGATATCTTTGTAATTGGCAATGTGTTTGGAGGCCTCTTCTGAAATGATCTGCGCATCAACCCATTTTTCGTATTCTTCTGGCATCTCACGGGGTTGATCTTTCCAAGCGGCAGCACCGTGACCAAGAAGAGGACGCTCTAGTCGTTCCTGAAGTTCAAGCGTTACCTACCCACGAGAACCAAGGTTGAATTAGTCAAGACAGCTTTCCCGTGTCGAGCCAAAAGAGGACGAATCTACCGATAAATCACCAACTGCGTTCCAGAGCTCCTGCGGGAATCGTTTGGCTTCTCTGGGCGATTCGTCTACTGCCTCATGCAAAATTTGATACAAAATACGTTTCGGATACGGCGCTTCAGGGAAAGAAAGCTCAAGGATGATTGAATCCAAGAAAGATTTGCAAGCAAATTTAAGAGCATCCCTGTCGAACACTGTTTCAACGTCATCAGGATCGGAACCAATGACGGGTTTGAAGTATTGCGCATAGTGAGCTATGAATTGTCAGAGGGTCAACATGGACATCATATTTAGTATAGGGATACACTGACGCGTGGTGGTAGCCAAGACAGAGAACTTATTTTGGCCGATCTCGACCAGTTTACCGACCATATCATACAAGACGAGGTAGCGGGACCTGAGATCCTCATGTTTCTTGAGATCAGCCTGGGCTGTTCTGTCGCCCAAGCCATCCTCTTGCAATTCACCCAAAGTATCCAGCACAAGTTTCCATGCAGACGCAAGCATGTACGCATTATGAATTCTGCGCCGTGGCTCGTACTCAGATACACATACTATCGTCGGCTGTACATTCGAACTGTACGTACCTGGTTGAGACGGTACTAGCCACAAATGATGGGTTGTTGAGGGCCGGTGGCTGCCTTTTCCCATTCTTAGGTGGAGTCCGGGCACCAACCTCAGCCGCAATTTTGTTGAAAAACAGATCCGGATCCTGAAGATTAGCGATATCGTCCAGATATGCTACATTTCACAATGGATTCGTCACCGTTCGCTCAATGTTCCCGATCGTGCCATCGATATCACCAAGAAAGCGTACCATTGTACTGAGAGTCTGCAATATTCAAGCACTCCTCAAGCTTGAAACCAGGAACCACAGCTCTTTTGGACTTTTCGGTATAGTCCTCTTCAGAGTGCAAGATCACAATTAATTACGAATCGATCGGACATAACAATCCCATACTCACCAGCTAGAAGATCGAGTTTTTCTCTGCCACTGAGTTTGCTAGCTAGCATGAGTTCACTTGGTCCATGAGCACCGTACTTCCCATTACGAAGGACAAGGGCTTTGCTCGTCGTCGGTCGACGGCCCTCTGAATCTCGTTTCCTCCCGTTTTTTGCAACTTGAACGTCCTTGCGGCCAACAGCTACCAGTGCTCGAGAAGCCGAGGTTGCGGATGCCTTAATTGGTTTCTTCTTCACTGCTGCAGACATTATCAGATGGTGCTTGGCTGACAAGCAACAGTGATGGTCAAGTAGAAGTAAATGGACGTGTTAATTGCTTGTCTCCGAGTCTAATCTGGCGGAGTTTGAATTATGTATGACCGCCAGTTGGTGGATTTAGCTCATTCTGATCTTGAGCGCTCGTAACTTGGCGCGATACAAAGTCAAAGTGACAAGGAGTGTTCCACGGTCACGAATGCTACTTAATAGCGTTTTCCGAGCGCTACGAACCTATCTGTAGATCTGAGTAGATCTGCCAGGTAACGGTAACACTTTGATGTCGTGATATCATACTTTGATGGTCCTTACACCGAGTTACTGATACCGTGAGCACGGCGGCGGATCATGGCGAAGGCAGCGGTACGGTTTTGATTTCAGCAGGGTCGCACTTTCAGTCTTGAATTAGCTTGGCTTCGTTCCCCTCACCGCGCCCGACTACCTCTTTCTCACTCTCTGCTGGTCAGCCGGTTGCCTTTCGTTTTCATCTATTTTATTTTCATCTTCCATTTTCGTATCATATAATTTCGCCTTGATGGCGTTCAACTTGACTGGTGAGAGAAATAGATGATCCGATGATTTGCGGATGCTCCAAAGCTAAGGTCCTTTGCAGTTGAAGACAGCTCTCCTTTAGTTTCTTATACCCCGAGTGGTGCTTGGACTGACAGTCCCGCTGACGACTCGTTGATACAGGTGTGCCGATTTAGTTAGTGTGGTCTCGATTGAGTGTAACATTGGCACTTTAGTCGTATTCAGATAGCTCTATGCACACGACATCCGCGCAAGGCGCGACAGCTACTATTAATTTTAATGGTATGGGCTTAAATTTTTGCTTACCTTACAATATCTAGAAGTCGCCACAGGTACCGGCATATGGTTGTTTGGTGCCAATCGGCCCAACTACGGCACATACACCATTTCAGTGGATGGCCAGACGACAACAAATGGAAACGCCACAAGTGGGGATCCTGTGTTCAACCAGCTCTTGGGTTCCGCCTCAGGGCTCGATAGCGGGGCACATACCGTTGTGTTGACAAACACTGGCTCGGGCTCTGCAGTTGATTTGGATTCGTTCATTTTTCAGGGACAGGTTGGGTCGGGGTGTGTGCAGCCAGGTCTTTATGTGACTTAATGACTGATACAATGCTGGCAGTGGATCGATTTCGAACATTACAATTGATGACACTGACTCCCGCTTCACATACGCGCCTTCCGACATTGATTGGGAAGTCGTTACTCGGCCAAACTTGAATAAGAACGATACACTGCAGTGCGCATCTTGTAACCTTAGAATGAAAGCAGTTTTTACTTTTAATCTCCAGCGTCACGCAGACTCAAGGCGCATCGGCTACAATTCCGTTTTCAGGAAATGCCGTAGCTGTCTATGGGACGGTGTCTCCTGACCATGCTGACATACAAGTGTCTTTGGATGGACAGAATACAACAGTGCAAGGAGGGGCAGGCGGATTCGTCGGTGCGCTTCACACTCAAGTATGTGGCCGTCCCGCTCCGTTGTACTCGAACTAACCGACGGCTGATTGGTAGACACTGCTGGTCAGTTAAACCGATTCACGCTGATTTAATAATATTTAATGTTAACATTATCCAGTATTACGCAGACAATTTGGGACCTGAGCAACATCAATTAGTTCTTTCTGCTGACCAAACACCGAGCACAGGTCAGTTCATGGATGTCGACGCCGTGACCATATTTTCGTCCGCCGAAGGAAACAGCAGCAACGGAGCCAATAATGCTAGTCCATCGTTCGTGCTACGAGCTTGGTCTTTCAAATATTACGTAGAACCTGATTTCAATTTGCAAACCTAGATCGTCAAATAACGGCAGCAAATCTGCTTCTATTTCCCGTGCATCTCGCCACATACCAGTTATCGTCGGAGCAGCAGTCTGTGCAGTCGTCCTTACATTACTCGCGACCTTTTTATTATTTATCTTTCACCGGCGTCGTCAAAAGAAGCGCGAGCCTTGGGTTGATCATTCCACCACACCCACCCTACCAATGCAACAAGATATGATGGAAACGGGGCACCGAAACCGAGACTCTTCTCACTTCTTGGATGTGAAATTGTCTCCCGGAGGTCGATCTTCAAGGCCTCCTGAAGCAGTGGCATTTCCCACCGTTTCAAGATCTGGATCCACACGTTCATACTCATCTATTACTCCCTTGATTCCAAAAGCAACATCAACCACATCACAGCTGGATTCACCGATACCACCTCCTACTGTGCCTCCCCTTATATTTCGGCCTAGTCAGAGCCGGGACACTGGGGCCGGACCCATGGGAACGGTAAGAGATGTGTTACCTTTGCTTTGGAACTCTGAATCACACTGATTTTTATAATATGCAGCGAGCACCATCACGACCGCCTCGCCCACCAAGCTTGCAACTTTCCCCGGAGTCGTGGAACCTGTGAAAGTGATATTTATTAGTAGTCTCGGGATGCTGTCCAAGGGTTTATATATATACCATGTGCAGCACTGTCAGAAAATACTAGTGCGGGGTTTTGAACCGGGCTGTATTAAACGTCGCTGTTTAAAATGTGTTTTGTACCATATGATACATTCTCTACCAAGGGTCAAATATTTCGGTGTAAGAACTCGGTAAAAAAAAAAGGGACTTCTAATTACATAATTATTCACTTTACAATGCCTGTGAATTATTTCGTAGTTTATACTTATGCCTCCTTTTGTCATACCAAATAATAATAAAGAGGGTGATTTCTCTATGCCTGTTTAAGTGTTCGAGAGGCTGTTAGTGTTGTCATCATGATGTTACTTGGAACAATTCCAGATATCAGTTTAATACCAATTATACAGCAGTTTAAAAACCTGTTTTATACATATTATACAGAAAAAGTCTCGCGCGGCGCGCTGTTTAGTACCAATGTTACCAACGAGACAGTGGGGCCATTGCACCACTCCGTATTATACCAAGCCAAATAGAAGCCTAAATACTTGTTTTCGATCGTTTCCCGTTTGGGGCAAACATTGAACTCCGACTGGCTGTGTGTGGTCGTCAAGGATCCGATCCATCTATAATAACTTCACAACCAACGCTCACGCCGAGGTCTTTCTACCCTTTCTTCAGCCCTATTTTCACTGGGTCGAGCTGAGCTCCCTCTTTATTGCACTTTCATTTCATTTCTCGGGATCTTCTCCTCCTGGAAGCGAGTCTTCCCTGGTGTTCTTTGCCAGCAACCGTCCTTGAGCAGCGCTCTACCCATTCGTTTTCTTGCGCGTAACATCCTACATCTGTACTCCAAGTCTGCACCATGGGAAATCTTGTTTGGCACGAATATTCTCGCTACGTGTCCCTCACAGCTTCCGTCTGTGAGTTATCCGAGTAAACTGATGTCACAATGAAACCGTGCGCTGATAACCAGCAGATACCGTATGGGCTAGCTTTTGGGGATTATTCTACCGCAAGTTCTTCTGGGACTTTATTGGTGGGACCTTGCGTAACCCAGGAGGTCTTCAGTGCGTGTTATCGACGGTTTTTGCACTGCCCATTTTGCTAACCAAAATATTCACGCTATTGTGTAATAGACCGTCGCCGAACGCCGCAATATTCATCACACTAATTGTCAAAGTGCCAGTCATCCAGATTTTTACGATGATGACTGCATTCTTCATGATCGCGCTTGAATTCCCGATGCCACAGCTCAAACAAACGATGATTCACCGAAGCATCGTGCTTAGGATTGTGATGTTAGTTTTGATGGCCTTCATGGCGATCTTGTTCTACCAGGTCTGTAAAATGACTATCTCGGAAACGACCATATTGATTGATCATGTGCAATAGGGAACAAACGGGGCACTGTGGTCGCTTATTGCCGCAGGTTGTTACGCGCGCGCCCAAGTACTGGGAGAAACTATGGAGGACGCGAAGAATAATAAGGGAAAAGGTGGAAGGGCGTGATGGGGCGTGGCCAAGTTGTCCATGCTCATTCATCGTTTGTACAGAGTAGTTTTAGGAGGTCAGGAGGAGAGGATATCCCTCGATGGACTGGTTCCATTCTTTCTGGGGCTAAAGTCGGCTCATTGGCAACAATGTTTTAGTAACTTCTTATCATCACTACAACATTACCAATAAGCTATCGCATTCATGAACGCCGTTAACCCTCCCACCCAAAAGGCGTTCGGTACTGCCGCTTGTGTTCGCTCTCAACGTCATACTGGGAAATAAGTCCGAGTCATCTTGTCCCTCACCAAACGATACGGTCGACACACTCTCATCCAGGCAGCTACCGTCTACAAGTCAGCCCTTTAACTTTTGCTATCTCGTACTCACCTTTTTCGTTTTTGCTCTCTCATTCCAGTGACTTCCAAAGACGAACAGGAGTTCTCAAACGACGCCGGATCTACTCTCTCTTCCACCACCACCGCAGTTGCCGACGTCGTAGCCTTTCACTCCCAATCGCCCTTGGACGAGGCCCACAATGACTTCTGGGGCCTCCCATCCAACCCCCTCTCCATCTACCACACGGGGCCTGCCTGGCCGCTGCCCACTGGCCTCCAGCGCATCCCCAAGGAAGCTAGACCTGTCTGCACCCACGCGATCGTACCCATGTGGCACCAACTAGGTGAACGGATCTACAAGCACTTTGATTCCCGTGAACTCAACTGGACAAGCATTGACCCTGTCCGCTTTTCCGAAGCCGAAAAGGAACCCGGTCCCCTTTTCCTCTGGGTGGGCGTCATGCCCGGGACTCTCTCCCCCGTCGACGCCAGGGACGCAGCTGTGCGCTGCAAGGAGATTCTCTTAGAGTATAAGATCGTCGATGTCGAAATCGCGTTCCGTGAGTCCATCTTCACACGGTTCGCCGCACCGCAACTCCTCGACCACGTCCCCTCCTTTGACCCAACAGCCGACGTATGCGGCCCATTCACTCCGGCACTCGGTCTCCAGACCGCTCCCAAGGCCTTTCCTTACTTCGAAGGAACCGGCTGTCTCTATCTCTGCGAAGGCGGCGGGAGCGATCGGGTCTTCCTCCTTTCCGCCCGCCATGTTGTTCTCCCGTCCAGCGAATATCCTAACAAGCTCTACAACCGCAATAACAACAGCATTCCTCGTCGCGAGATCATCCACCTCGGCAGCAGGGCCTTCCAGAAGGCTCTTGAGGCCATCATGGACAAGATTTCCCACGAGGATCTCATGATCGACATCTACAAGGACGAGCTTGAGGATCTGGGGGAGGCCGTTGAAGGCGAGGAGGCCAAGACAACTACCAAGCGGAAGGAGTTTAAGGACGGGTTGGCGAAGGCGGAGGCGTCGAAGGCGAGCGTGTATGAGTTCCATGGTAACGTCACTAGGTTCTGGAGCGCAGAGAGCCAGCGCATCCTGGGACACGTCGTCTACGCCCCTCCGATTTCCGTCGGTACCGGGGACAAACAATTTACGGAAGACTGGGCTCTCGTCGAGCTCAACCGTGGGAAGTTCGACTGGAACGTTTTCCGGAGCAACGTTATTCATATCGGTACATTTCGATCTAACTAAGGTCATCTAGTCTAACTATTATATCCAGGAACGAAACTTACGGCCAGCCAATTCATGAAGAAGATGTACCCTCATGCCGAGACCCGCACCAATTTCAAGTATCCGCGTGGCGGCCTCATGCAGCTTCGAGACTTCGTCAAGGATGGCGAGCTGCGCCGCCAGACCATGCTCGACGCAAATGGAGAACAGTGTCTCATTGTCGTCAAGAACGGTGCCGCCACCGGTGTTACCCTCGGTCGCGCGACCGGCATCGAATCATTCGTTCGTGAATACAAGGATTACGCCATTTCTTCAACGTCTATGGAGATCGCTGTCTACCCCTACAGTCACAAGGATGGCGCTTTCTCCGCCCCCGGGGACTCCGGGTCTGTCGTCGGTGACGCCAACAGTCGCATCGTCGGCATGCTCACCAGCGGTGCCGGACAGATCGACTCTACTGACATTACCTATGTGTCGCCATACTACTTCCTCGACGAGCGTATCAAGAAGGCCTTCCCCAACTCCTACCTCTACCCAATCCCTGACCCGACCCCAGCCTAGGTCGCGACATCGATACATGACGACATCGGGGACGCTGGCGAGGCGGTCTCCCTCTGCCTGTACAATGTCATTGTCCAGCACGAGGCCGATCATCATGATGGGGTTTTTTTTAAGTCCGCTGAAACCCATCCAAGTGATCGGCCTCGGGCTCTTCCCACTAGATAGAGACTCTGGATGCCTGTCCGACTCTCAACCCTCTGTTGCACAATTTCCGAAATATGGCCCTTCTGAGCCTCAGCCCTGCATCGGTCAGATTTTGAAATATGCAATGTTATGAAATAGTTCCAATATATCACCTACAAATAGTTCAGTTCAGTGTCCACAAAGTAATAAGAGGCACGGGTTGCTACAAATCATTATCATAAAAGTGTGGCGGATGAGTGAAATGTAGGACGCAGAGTGTGAGATAGTAATGTATATGCCGAATACCCTCGGGGGGCCATATTGTTCGAGACAAGGGTAGGGAGACACGGGACTGCGCCAGGTATTCACAGCGGGTGGAAGAGATGCGCGAGGCACAGATCACGTGCACATGACTGGGCCCAACACTCGCAGAGAAATATTGCGTTGGTGTATGTTCTTGATGATACTTTAATTATAGACCGCTAACTTGATTGTGTGTATACTTCTGACTTGCTGATATTACTTAAGACAAGTAGGAGATTACATTGAATTTCTTTTCCGCACGCTGTATGTAATGTTACAACGGAAAATTTGGTCCAACAACAGCCCAACATACCAAAAGATATCCAATGGGGACATGGAAAGCTCTACATAGACGTTAAATACCATCTGGAGTCTAGAGAATCATAGGGATATTGATTAAAGAACAATTATGAATATGAACCTAAACAGCAAGAAAAACTGGAGCGAAGCGTCTACGCCCGTGTACCAGTTTGTGGCGGGATGACGTTTCTTAACGTTTGTAAAGCAAAACGAGTGCCAGTGTAGAGTGCCCATAGGAGTGATGCTGTATAGACGCCGAATCAGGGCTATGCCTCTGGACAAGAAATGGCTACTTACCAAGAAGAATAGGGATCCAGAACCATATCAGCATACGATCGTCTAAGGATTATAAATATTTAGCAACAGAGACGAAGGCGAAAAGTAGAATGCTCACCTTTCTTCAGCAACTTTTGCGCCTGCGACTTCGTGGGTCTATACCCATACGCATTCACGTCCTGATCTGTGATAGGAACTGAAGGATAACCGAAGCGTCGTGCCATTGGTCGTTCTGGATGACTGTGAGGACGAGCGGTTGTGGAAGACGATTCCCCGTCATCTTCTGGCTCCGATTGAGGTGATAATGTGCGTCGTGCGTCCTCGCTGATCGTTCTCGGTGTATACATCGGCGGTGGCACCTCCTCCTGCTGGCGCATCGTAGCTGTGGCCATAGCCAATGCCATCCACTTCTCGCATGTAGCCCGCCATTCTTGAGCTGCTCGAATTGCACTTGAGCCTGCAGGCGCCCGATTTTCATCCTTGTCCGACGCGGTGTCTTGCCCATTGTCTCGCTTTTCACCGCGGAGGGATGGCCAGCCTGGCATAGGCACAAAGACTGGGAAGACAACCGGGATATGTGGCAGTGCCCATGGAACCGCGGGCATTTCAGGCAGATGGGGAAGTGGGAGCTGAGGCATATTCGGGATGATGCCGTGAGGTGCGTATAGCTGGGCAAGCGTCCGTTGGATCATGTCAACGAAGGAAGCAGTCTGCTTCTCGTCCACGGCATGCTTCTTGTCGTCCATCGGGTACGGACGGGCATCGTCCAGAGAATGTTTCTCTTCGAAAACAGGTGTTTCAGAACGCCGGCGCATTGTTCGGCTGAGAGAATGTCTTGACACCGGGACTACTTCATCTTCGTCCTCTTCTCCGTCTCCCCATCGCGATTCATCATCCTCTTCACCAGCAGAGTCATAACAACCATCCACAATGATGTCCTCGAAGAATCCGAATGGCGCTTGTTCCTGCGGAGTCTTGCCCAGCACATTGACGATCTCTATGTCTGCACCAGCATCCACAAGCAGCCTCGCACATGCCTTTGAACGTCCGATAACTGTGAAGTGTAACGCTGTATACCCATTGCGGTCTCGAACGTCCAAATCAACGTCGTGCTTGATTAAAAACTGAACAAGCACTGCGAATCCGAGCATAGCAGCTAAATGCAATAATGTCTGGCCACTGGGAGTTGTGTGTGAGATAGCCGAAGATATGGTGGTTGTCGATTGGTCCACGTCCACGTCAAGGACGGAAAGGAAGTCAACAATGACGCTCTGGAAGTCTTCTCCGTCTCCAGCGCGGGTGAGAAGCAGCGGTCGGATGTCGCGGTAAGAAGTTGTGGCGAGCTGCATCATGTTGCTTGTATCTCCGCCCTCTGAAGATTCATCAGCACCCGATGTTCCGACAATCCGCATAGCGACGTTCTTGGCATCTTCGATTTTGCCAGTCATCTTAAGTCCAACAACCTGCAGAGCCAATTCCATCCTACACAAGCAATTAGTCAAACATCGTTCAGAATGAAAGAACAAAAGGACGCACAACGCCCTATCCGATTCATCCGTGTACGTGAACAAGCAAGGCGGGGAAAGATCATTTTCCTTCTGCACCCCATCGAACCAAACAGCGACAACACCAGGCGACGCTCGTGGAGGCAACAAACAAACCAAAGTATTATCGCTCCACCTTTGTGTAGAACTCGCTACGGCATCGCCAAAGACGCAGTTAAGCGTCATGGCGGGGTGAAAGTTGGCCCCGAGGACGGTGACTTCAATCCCTCCATATGTAGGACCTGCGGCAGGGATGAGACGGTGGATCTTGGGTAGAGGGAGAGAAGACATTGGTGGTGGAGAGCCGGGATCGAAGAACATGTAGGGCATCGGTTGAGGTGGTATCATCCCTGGAACGAGTTGGCTGGAAGGGACACTGGTGGTAGGATAGCGCGTGTTCGTTGGGACGCCAACAGCGAGTTGTTCTGCGATGAGCGAGCCAGCCTCGAGTTGCTGTTGTGCGCCCATGTTGGCCGATTCAAATGTACGAGGTCGGTGATGCATCGTATCCGAAGGTGATACCCCAGAAACATCACCATTCAACATCGGCCCCACCCCCATGCCAGATATACTAGATCTCGACGACACAGAATCCTGAAGTTGTGAAATAACCTCTCCTGGACTCAAAAAATGCGAGGGGGTGGGCAATCTTATGTTAGGTATAGATGGAGATACATCAGTCACTGATGGCAGACTGACGACGCTCGTCTCTCTTGATGTCCTCGCAGAATTACCATTGCTACGGCCAACAGCATCATACGGCTTGGTGCGTTTCTTCGCTTGCTGACCCGGCTCTTTCGCATGTTTCCTCTTCGACGGCGCTTTGCTATCTACAGCCGACGACGGCTCGCCCGTCCCCGTTGGTTGTCCAAACTGCGACCAATCGACATCCGATTCCCGCAAACCTGAATTCAAACCATTAACCATGGCAGATCCCTGTCGATTCGCATTGACGGTCTTGTGATCGTCCGTGATCATAATAGGGCGACTTGTCCCTGCACCCACGATCCGACCTGTGTGGTCCATCATGGTGAAATGGACATTGAAACCTACTTTTTCACGGTGATGGCGGCAGTAACATGTTATGCGTAAAGGGAGTACGACGGACCCAGATGAGAAATCGAGGACTTCGGGACAGTTGAATTGGATGATGCTTGTGGTATCTTCTTGTCGGCTTCTAGAGGTTGACTTTGCAGTGTCTTCGGGGGAATCGGAATCTGAGCGCGCTGGTCTGACACGTGCTGCCAACTTTCTGGCTACGCGTTTGGCCTTTTTTAAAAAATACAATGTTAGTAGACATTCGAAGTGGACACTGATATCACTTGCTTCACGAGTTTGGCAGCTGGCGCAACTCAGGACAGGGTTGTATGGTGGGGAAGCGCAGGTGATAGTAGATGTGAGATAAAGCATATCCTGCGGCAATGGATCTGTTGTAACAATATCAACAGCTGCACTTGCAAATACAGATCAAAATATATACCAATTTTGCCCTCCTTGCGTGTGCGTTTCTTTGTTGCAGTGCCGGCGGGCAACTTGAGCCATTTCCACGAGCCGACCCTGTCGTATTTAAATGGTTCCTCCGATGACGAACTGGAGTGGGCGAGGTCCACTGTTACTCGCACTTGGGTTTCAACTCGGGACTTCGTGCCGCCTTCAGGAACGCTAGGCACCATAATAGGAAGACTGCACCAACAAACAGTTAGAAAAGGTTAGGGAGACCATGGCTGCGGACACGTACTTGTAGCATGACTCCTTTGGTGGACACACAACTCGCTGGAAGGCAGCGAACGAGTCTCGCTTCCGCGGGCGTGCGGCTGGCGGTGGAATTGGCTTCGTTCGAGGTACGGGGGCATTAGAAGGAACGAGCGTGTCCGATGCGTGCATACTCTGTGCTGGGGTTTGCGTCACTGGCGAATCGGCATGGGAACTCAGTACTGATACCGGAGATGCGGGAAACATAGGCGAAGGGTCGAAACTCGAAAAGGGAGAGCTACTGCTAGGGAAAGATGTCATTGGGCGCGATGGCGATAAGGATGTAACCAGACACATACTCATCATAAGCGTGTTCTTCAATTAAGTCATCAAACTGCAGCATTGGCTGTTCCTCACCCTTTTCCACTGCGACATGAGGAACACCATCGCGATCCCAAGCGATACCGTTCGAAACGGGCTTCTCAGGGTGCAGGGAGTGATACCAAGACGAAGGCTCAAAACCGTTCTGGATGACAACTGGGTTGTGCGAGCTGCAATCTGAGGTCTCCGGTGTCGCTGGAGACGGTGATCGAGACGCCGTCGCCGTTGCCGACGATGAAGACATTTTCTGGGAGCTGGGACGGTGGAAGGAAGTGATAAGCCCTCAATTACCGTTCGTAAGGTTAAAGCTTTGAAGAAGTCTCAGCTAAGACAGGTGCATTCTTCCCACGGTGGCCTACATACATGTGGCGTCTTCTCGTGTCTTCCCTTAGCCTTTTCTACGATGAAACGGGGCGCGGAGAAACAATTGTCGAAGGATGGCGATGTGGATTTCGAACACGAGGTACGCGCTCCAGACCTCCCCATTTCCTACTTTGCCAATCAGTTGCCCTTTCCAGGATGACGAAGAACCGGGCCAAGGTTTCCGCAAGGCGGATGAGATCGTTCTCGCGGGCAGAATGTGATTTATTTACTGTCTGATCGATCCCCTTGCCCTGCTTTCTGATGGTCGTTTCTGCCAGGATACGCGGTTTACCCAAAAGGGCTTCGTCCGCAAGTCTTGGATCTGCTCCACCTCTGTCAGATTCCTCGACATCTGAGGTGAATCAGTTTCTCATGACTATAGCTTGCATTTTTGTCTCTGACAATTGATATATTAGATCCCTCCGGTTCCACCTGTCCCAAAACTCGGGACCTTCGGCGGATTTGGATCAGGCTCAAATTCATTTACGTTCGGTGCACCAAGTTCCTCATCGTCTCTTCCCAGTTTTGGTACGCCAACATCGGGCGGTACCACTTCAAATCCAAAACCTGCCGCTCCCACCGTGTCTCCATCTGCATCTGGCGCTACCAAGGCATTTGCATCGTTTTTGGGGCCCGCTTCGAATCCTCCCACCCCTGCCCCCGCCCCCACACCATCTGCCTCCTCCGATAAAAAGGATGAGATCGACCCCGCAGCCCTTAAATATTACAAGTCCATTCGTGGTCTGAACGTGTCCTTCCTCTCAGCAATCTCAAAGGCTGTCGAGCAAGATCCGTTCACAGATATTTCCGACATGGTCTCACATTACAAAAACTTCCGTGTATCCGTGCAGAAGGAATTTGATGAAAGGCCCAAAGTTGCTCAAAACAGATCTGTCGATGGCCCTTCGTCATCTTCGAGCAGTGCACCGGCCTCAAAGCCCCCACCAACCATGTCCTCTGGCTTCACTGGATTTGGCAAGGTGTCTAGTACAACACCCACGAGCGGTGGTGGCTTCTCACCGAAAGCCGATGTGACTGCGTTTACACTCCCAACCTCTAGCACGGCCTCCGCAGCTCCTTCCAATCCTCCGAAATCGGCATTCGGGTCCACGGCGAACGTTCCAGACTTTCTCTCTGCACCCAAGACTTCGACAGACTCGGGAGCCAAATCAACGTCACCATTTGGGTCTAGCCCATTCGGCTCGTCCACAGCGTCGCCTTTTGGTAACTTTGGCAATAGTTCGTCGAAACTATCTGACAACAGCAAAGACAAGGAGAAAGACGCCAACACTGAGACTACTTCCAGCGCAACCACAAATCTCTTCGGTACTACCTCCGCAAACCCGTTCAGTGTCCCCGACAAACCTCCGATGACAAGTCCGTTTGGCAAACCGTCGTCCGTATTTGCGGGCTTCGGATCAGCAAAGAGTGGGTCCTTTGGCAACCCCGTCGGGTTCGGTTTTGGTAGTCCACCGCCAAAAACGCCTGATGGGGAATCTGCTGCCACACCTCCTACCACTTCTTTATTCGGTGGATCCAGTTTTAGCGGGTTCGGTGTCCCTCCTGCAAAGCCTGCGGCGGATGAGAGTGGTGGATCGCAGGAAGAGGAAGCGGACGGGGCTGGTGAAGGTGCTGCTGATGATTCAAAGTCTTTACCCACCAAAAGTCACGATGAGGAGGGTGAGGGCGAGGAAGATGAGGAGACTACTCATACTACTAAGAGTAAAGTGTATAAGCTTGTGAAGGATGACTCTTCGGAGGATGGGAAGCGGGGATGGAAAGATATGGGCGTGGGTGAGTATGCTCAGGTTAACTCTGTTTCTTGCAAATCCTTCTCTGAAACACTTTAATAGGCATGTTACGGCTCAAGAAACATAAAGTGTCTGGATCTCGACGAGTACTCTTACGAAATAGCAGCACAGGGAAGATTACAATTGTATGTCATTTTTTCAGGTCTCTTGATAGCGCGCACACAAATTCACTCAATTTGCAGAACTTCAACATCTACTCCGGCCTCAACCCCTCGCTAGGACCGAAGACAGTAACCTTCGTCGGACACGATGAAAATGGAATATCTGTCACCTACAGGCTCAGAACTCCTACCGAGCAGCACGCTATAGAATTGAAAGACGCTATGAGCCGGGAGATTGCTTTTGTGAAGGGAGATTCAGAGTAATGTTTTTGGTACACGTTCAGTTTTTTCTGCTCTTTTTTACTCGCTTTGCATAATTGTTATTTCCGCTGTTAATACATTTTTATCCTGCATACTCTAGAGTTTCCGCATGACTCTTCAAACGTATCATCCGTCATCCAGTGGCATGTCAACCACCATGACGAAATGGCGCTGATGGGGTGATCTCGAGGTCTTCGCATTTGACCATATGAGAGCCTTTTGGACAATGCTATTTGCCATATCATCACTTCATTCATGCCATGGTGGGGGAAATCAATTGCGGCCCGTGCCGATCGCAAGGTAGGGAACCAGCAAAACAAAGCAATCAGGTGCACCATGTCAAGCAAGAGAGTGAGGGGAGCTTTCGTTCTTACCATTCGGTCAACCCCGAGCTGAGCACCTGACTCTCCACTTTGCGCATTTGCTTATGTACTTGTGCGTCATTGTTTTGCTGGGTGGGCATGCAGCGCCATGATCAGGAAATGATCTTCTTGATTTTTCGGTTCCAACACAAGTCATACAGCGGCGATGCCCTTCTGTTCCATTGCGGTGAGAACCTGCTGTCATAATACCTAATAGCAACAGACTCCTGATTTTTCGGTCCAGATTATGACCTCGAAAATTATTCCATCGAGGCAACTCGGGCATTTACATTCGTGGATTCTGTAAGAAATATACAAAAACAAAGCACAGCGTACTCTGATATACACAATCACAGGGAAATTTTTATTCGTACATGTTACTGCTGAATGAATGGTCGTCAAAATGAACGGTAAATCCAGCATATACACAAGCCTACCTGCAACATCTTAGAGGTCACTATCACCCATTTGCACCGACAAATAGCGAGAAGGATCCGTCTCGCAAAGCACCTCATTGAAGTGCAGTTCCTGCGGGACAGCACTCAATCGTATGGGACACCCCAGCTCAGCGCACTTCATTACTCCTTCGTATTCCGTGGCTTCACTCGATTCCAGTGTGAATTTCATCTTAGACCCCTTCTCGTGAGTCGTGACCCACCCCATTTTACCGCCTCGATCACTGTGCATACCAATCTGATCCTCCAAATAGAATTGCCCTTTGTAGTGAACGTTACCGCCCAACGAGCAGTCGTTCGTAGATCTGCACACGCGGAATGGCCTATCCTGGAACAGTCCACTAGGTGTGTATACATTGTTTTCGCGGTTCGAGCCAATCTCTCTTCCGTCGGGAAAAGACAATACGTAGCAACGACCATATTTAATGGTTAGGTCAGCTACTACGGTCGGCACAGTCACGCGCTCATCGTCATCAGGTGAAGGTTCCGATTTGGAATGGCAACCGCAGCTTTTGCCAGCTACCTCTTCGTTCTCGACTGACGGTAGGGATTGACAGCGCCCGTCGACCATGCGAAATCCAATGGGACAGCAGCCTCCTTCACCTGTACTCAGATCTCCGGTCCACTCGTGCATCGCCGCACAGCACTATTCATGACAATATCTCAATACATTGTCATGTGTAGAGGAAAACACAACTCACGTAACCTAATTTCGCGTCCTTGTTCATCCACACCAAAGTGCCCTCTGGATCACAGCACTCAGGGATTCGAGTAGCCTTTAACGAGTGTGGTCAGCACGGGCAATTTCAGCGAAGGCTTGCAGCATACAGGATCATAATACTGTTCTCCCGGACAGGCGAGATCGACAGACTCGCGAATGCAACTTGGACCGTCAGTGTCCGATACAGGTTTCCAGCCATCTAATGGCGCTCCCAGCTTACGCGCATAAAATTCGCAAGATTCGGAAGAAGCAGCTACCCTTAAGCTTCCTATTGCAACCAGAACAGAAAGTAGGACGAAGATATGAAAAAGCATGTTCGGCATGAATCACAGCGTCGGAATAGTTGGTCAAAAACCAAAGGAAAAACACAAGACTAAAATATGAAAACAAAGTGTACAGAAAGCAAGGGTGCTATTAGAATGCCTGCTCTGGTGGCCTGATGAAGCTAGATTTCTGGAGATGATACGAATCAAAGATGCCGTCGCCAATTTCCTATGACTCCAAACCTCGGCGAAGGCCCAATGTCATCATATAAACAACCCTGAACCAAACATTGCCGGATCGGGATATGATGTTGGAGTCTTCGAAGGTCTTCGACTCAAGCCCCTTCGTCAATAACGCGGTTACCAATAATTCAATCGTCATTCCTAATTTTCCTTGCCTGCTGTGGAAAATGTAATGTGGATGGACCAATATCTACATAGTCGCTTCAAGTTTATGTGAGTCACTGGTTCCCACCTCATGCTGATATCGAATGTCAGTCTCGAGTCAGTATGACGACAACGCTGTCAGATTAGGGCCGAACCGAGCAGAAGCTCTGATCTTTCGAAGTGTTTTTGGGGTAGAAACAGTCAGATACTGTATCCACCTGGCTCCAAAACATTCCGGCGACAGAAGAGTCCTGACGACTCCATTTTAGCGCTGCCAACTGGAATGGTCGATCATAACAAGAAGCCGATGCTTAGGATGTATTGAGAGTTTCTGTTTTATCAGTCATTCCTGACGGAAGCAGTCACCAGGTTAATTTGGGATGCTTTATGATTTACTAAAAATGCGCATGATATGTCTTCAGTGATTAGCAAATAAAGCGGGATTCCTCGTCAATCCGGGTAAGTGCGTACTGTTTCTTTTCCAGGTTGTCGAGTTCAATCGGATGACGTTGTTCGATAGTATACCTCGGTACCGTTTTTCCCAGCACGGTCCGCGCGAAACCACGAGGCAGCTGTGTTCTTACAGGCTCCACCTAAAGTATGGATCAGAAACTGGAGCCATACACAATGATTACCCATCATTGTCAGATACCGTTCTCAATTAAACAACGATCATTTCGGACAGGTATGCGGATTCGGAGCCACTGAGCCGTAATATCATGCTTTCTCTGTTTTTTTAAACAAGGGGGTCACGTCGACATAATTGGCCATAGAGGAGAGTAAATTATAAATGCCAGCTTGTTTTTTTGTTCGTAGGTGGCCTCCAGGACGATCCAGCTGGTACGAACACCCCCTTGCTTCCTCCGTGTTTATTCATTATGACATCGATAACTATCACCCTTTACGTCAAGGCTTTCAGGCACCCGGTTAGATAACTCGTCTTCCACGGAATTTGCTCACCCCAGTTATCAAGATACCCGACCGCCCTTGATCTGCATTCTTCGTTGGGCAGCCACGGTGTATCCCACGCTCCACTGCCGTCGATACAAGTGACCTCATTCTGATAGAAAAACTTGGCTATACGAACGCTAGTCTCCAATCTGCGAATTGCAATGATATCTTTCACCAGTACGAAGCTTCTAGTCAACTCCAAGAATATGTTCAAGTGGCTATGGAGTCTCCGTGTCTCCATTTGCTAAAAATGCATTAATGGAAATCCTTGTGCTATATAAACGGACCCCTCGAGCAAGCAGCTCTCGCTTAACATTCTATCTTCCTATGAACCGATTCCTCATCCTAATTTTGACTTTGGTTTCTTTGCTGCCTGCTCATGCTGCAGACATCTGCGGCTGCGCAAATGACGAACAGTTGGTCATCGATGAATTCGGTGATCCTCAGTGTCGAAAGGAAACGGTTACTATACGTTGCCCTGGCGGAGAGCAAAATAGATATTTCGACAAGGTGTGCCTATTCTAGTTCGTATTCGTGGATCTGCTGGACAACTTCTTCTACGATCATCAACAGGAAGCAGGTCGACAGAGATGCTGTCCCCCTCCGAACAAATTACACATTTTAGACGAGAATACGAAAGCTGGAGTTGTGAGTACTCTTGGCGAAGTTAATTTCTGCTTCTGAGTCCGTCCACTGGCAGTGTTGCCCGGCTGGTCAATATTATGCGACAAACCCGCAGGGAGGCAGGTGCTGCGCTAATGGCCATGTTCTGAACATGGGCATTTGCGAAAAGCCGCCCCGCCCCGATATCCCCGATGCCAAAGTTCCTCAGCATACCGTGTCTCAGCCAGGCAAATGCACTCCTCGTGCTTGCGCCGGCCCTTGTACTCTCTCGCCTGTGTGTGGCGACGAGCGAACAAACGGTTTGAACTACGGCTCTTGCTATGTGATGACCTTCCCCGATGGCAAACAGCTTGGTCGCCGACGCGACGATTGGAACTACGAGAAGGACGGCTACATTCAGTGAGTGTATTGTTTCCTGTTTCTCTTTACAGACCTTGTATCTTACTATCGTCTCCTTAAAGGGATATTCCCTTCAAGGTCTGTAGGACCGCGACCGATTGTTCCAAATACGGCGCCGTCGCTCCCGATGGCTCTTTCTATTTGGAAGACCAGCTCGGCGGTATCAGGGATGCCAAGGGATCCAAAGGTTGGGTGAGCATCTACAATACATGACCAGCGAAATATTTCTGATCAATCGATACGTTCATCATAGATCGTACGTCAAGGAAGCTTAATTTTTCATTTGATTGATATACTGACCGACGACCTAGAACAATGCCCATAACGGAAATCATTTGTCGATGACGAGCAACCCCACTCAAGCTGGTCAGTTCCAAGGCAAAACCTCTTGCGCTAATGGCGAATGTGCCATCCAACTATTCGGAGGTCCAGATGGCGGTGGATTGACCTATGCGTGCCCTATGCAGAATCCCGGTATCACATTCGTTAGTCTTTCTTGCCTTCTGTTTCGTTTGTTCGGCAGTTAAAAATTATTTAATACTAGTGGCCGAACAAGAAAGTCGGAATGAAGATACAATTCGCCGAAGTACCTTGCGAAGGCGACTGGCCGGCGTTCAGAGCGGCAAAGGCGTCGGGCGAGCTCTAATCCTCTATCACATGCTGCTTCACCAACTAGGACGCGAAAAAAAAAAAGAAAACTATGGACTACTGTACCATTACGACCTTAGGTTCAATCACGCATCACGATTGACCTTGACTTGAACATCCGAAGCATTTCGTAACGTGTCACGACCGGCCGTGAACACCACCATATAGCAGGTCGGAGGTTTTACAGGGCCTGCCGGCCTGTTTGGGGTAAAAAATGAATTTATTTAGGTCCCGTCACGCAAATTTTTTGCCAGTGAACTTGGTCTGGTATCGTTCACGGCCATCATGCGTCACACCCTGTGAACCTAAGGTCGTAATGGTACAGTATCGTCAATTTCGACACATGTACCCATTATGTAAACACCCTTTTCTATGATTTTCAACCTCATGACCCGCGAAATTTACAAAAGCTGTCGTCACCGCATGTATTATACTGTAACATAAAATCAGGGAAATCGCCATGTTCCAAGCCAGCCGAATATTTGAACAGGCATTTGACACGACTGTGATTGTGCACGTGAGAGGATCGGCTGTATTATTTCAAACTTCCTTCATGTTCAACTTACTCAAAAGTTAATATGGTCCTATGTAGGGTTTCGTTACCCCTCCATCATGTCTCAGCACACCACGACTTCCACAGAAACTCATAATCTTGTGAAATACTCGAGATCATATGGACTCGGAGCCGATACCAACGAATGGCAACATTTTGTGAACCCAGTCATCAAGGTTTTATTGGACGCGAAGAAATCCCCGAAGGGCGAGTTAACATCGGTTCGTTTAAGGATCCTGTGGCTCATGAATACCGGGAACGGTGCCATGGATGTGGATCAAAGAGAAGTTGTGTTTGTGAGATAACCTTTTTCACTCTGCAGCTGGAGCAAATCCTTTGTCAACTATTCCATGACCTGACGCGGCACGTTTACATAGGAGGACATGGAGCTTCTGTCTTTCTCTTCATTGTTGTCAAATCACACACAGCCAACTCGGAACGCACAGGGACTTCCTCTCAAAGCTGTTTACCGCGACTCTGTGGTCGGCATTCGATATCTTCAACACCCGATGTCTGTGCAACCCACTTCTTCTCCCGTTTGTCTCCTTCCTCCAACAATATAGTAGCGGGGTACTCAAAACCACTTCCCAAATATTATCTAGATCTATCGTCGCTTTCAAATAACTTTCGAATCTAGTTCTGCCGCATCCCAGTTCATTGACGCAATCCGCCATGTTTGCCCTTGCAAACTTCATGAACCACCTGCCCTTGGCCGCACCAGCACGATGGCCCCATTATCAACACAAGCACAACATAGGCAGACTCAACAATCAATCTCACATGGTCCAGCGCGTATCGGCTCAATAGCCCATACTCCCGATCTCCCGGTGTCTAGCCACCTTACAGCCATGCAGATTTCTCCGGGTGCAGCGTCATCATCTGGTCTTGGCATTTCCTCCTTTCAGAGCCCACATATATCTACACCGCCCAACATGAGCAGCTCTCTATCGTCTCCTCTGTCCGATCACAACAACTGTAATCTTCACGCTTCGCCAGTTCCAACTTCTGCCGGGCCTGGCCCCAAATCTTCTATCAATGGCGAACTAGGGAAACTGCCATCTCTTGGGCATCGCAATTCTATCGATCAGTCTCTTCCCAGCTCGTCCCAGCCTTCCTCCAACAGCAATTCTACCTCAATGCCACCTCCGCCTCTTCCTTCTCGTGTCCACCAACCGGTAGCCACTGTCTCCACATCACCATCATTAGCTTTTCCAGCAGGATCTGAGCAAGGAATTCTTGGGTCTCTGCATGAGACGTCCGCGTTATATAACCTTTCAAGGGCAGACCTTGAAAATCTGGTGAGCCATGTCGTCCGCGAAGATGGATTCGCGGAACTGGTGTGTAATTCTGCTATTCACAACGAAATGCATCTCAAAGATTCCCTCCTTAGCTTGAGAATCTGGATTCGATGTGGAGAGTGAAAGGATTCCTAGAACGATGACTCGTGGAGACAACTGATGTTATCTTTGTATTCAATTTCAACTTAGAGAACTTGCAAGTCGCAATTCTCAATATTTCACTCCGGCCGTTCAGTAAACTGATGTTGAACTGGTGCAGATCCTGTCCTCTTGGAAAATACTTTCTAGTAACAACATATGCAGACACTGCTTCTATTTGCTTCTATCATATTTCTTGACCATTAAGAAGATGCGTTGGTCTCATCGGCGGCCTCAAGTGAGGTTCCAGCGATCTGTATATCATGCACACTCTTGAGCCCAACGCTCTTCAATATTGAGCTCCATCCTTCCTTCTCGACAGCCTCGAGTTCTTCTTCGCTCTTTACCAGAAGCATTCCCGCAAACCCAAGTGCATTAACGCTCAATTTCTCTCCCGTATTACGCAGAGTATGCGTCTCGTGTTTTCGAGGGATGATATGCATGTGTTCTAGCGTCATGATTACGTTGTAAGATAGCAGGCCTCGTGGATATTCCGGATCATGTCGGATGGAGGAAATTGTGAGGTCGAGAAGCGAGATGAAGATGTTCGCGAGGGTTGCCTCGACATCAGACTGAGGTGTTGAAGATGTAGGCGACGTGGTTGAGGTAAATCGGAAGACGTGATTAGCGTAAGGCAATGAAGTCAGGGAAAAGGGTTTGTCTGAATAGTCGGTAAATTAGTGGTTCAGAGCGACGGTGGAAAGAATGGAAATGCACCGGGACTCTCTAATTTTACAGATTTCGCAAGGCGCTCTATTGGGGGACTGTCATTCTCTTCGATCGGTATAAACTGTACATGCTTATGTGGCTGACTTGCGCCACTGTTGTCACCACCTTGTTAAAGCAGTGATGTCTCAGAGAAATCGAATAATTTAAAATAGCATACTCACAATTGTAGAATGCAAAGAAGGGCCTGTTTGCTTGACGTCCAGCGTTGAGGAGCATATAAATTTGTGCCAGTTCGGGTGGCTTTAATAACGAAGTTTGCGACTGAAATTCTATACTTACCATGGTTCAAATCAGCAGTTTTTAATAACTATTAAGGATAAATTAACCTTTGGTGACCATCAAGAAATGATGTGGGATGACAGAGTACTTGTTCAACTGCGCTCGATGTAAATGATTTGACGGGAAGCACACTGTTATTTGGCACTGACCAGAATGAGGTATTCAGCACCATTTCCGGTGTCCTTCAGGTCACCTATATGGAGATTTGGAACATAGGGAGGGGAGAAAGGATCTGGCCTCCCGCCGTTGTAGTCCTGGACTGGAAGTTCCTCTTGTGACTTAACATTCGGATCAAAGTGGGGGGTCGGGAGGGTTGGCTTCTTCTGCAATGCAGGACAAAGGCGGATCTCATACTGAAAGGAATAAATCAGATCTATGCGCCTACTTCTGCTAACAGAATGAATGGCTGAGGCCTGAGACAACTTTGTGATATAAAAAGTCGGATTTTATAAGATTATAAACTGTTTTACAGAAACAGACATAGGTCGCACATCGCAGGACTCTAGGGGATGAGAGTGAACTGGGCAAGCAAGATGAAAATTCTCACCTCGACATTTGACTCCTCTGAGTCGTGTTTGTACACAGTTGAGGGGAAGAAAAAAAGATCTCCTTCCGACAGAGCTTTGTCAAAAGAGCCAGGAATTTGTGCTATAATATCACCGGGTAACATGCTGGGCAGTTGCATGGTGAATTCGGACACGAGCCAGATCAGAGATATGATAACCGCCTAGTATGTAAGTAGTACGGCTATGCAACGGCTATGTCTATCTTGGGCGAAAACTGTAATGATCGCGGCCACATTTGGTTAGCGACTATATTTAGCAAATTTCTCCTTTCATTTTCACCTCCTCTTTCTCCATAACGCTTATAAGACAGAGGAGACTACCATCAACTGTTATACCATGCCACGTAAGCCATCTTGGGACTGGAAGGCTCGTGGCTGCGCCGAAGTATCCGAAAATTACAGCGTCCCTTTTGCAGTCAAGGAATAGTAGGTACATCTTCGCTCTCGCGTTAATAAGTTTCAAATGACCCATCTTGCAGTCTCCAAAACCAAGTTGGACAAATTCTAAAAGAAAAAATGATACGCGAATGGGCACGTCTGAATTTTTGCGTTATGCTTTTTGCGCCAACCTCTGATACATATTCTGTAGTCCGACTGGCGCCGTGAAGATCTGCGAAATTCCACACCCAAGGAACGAAAGGACAGAAAGAACCGTCTCGTGCAAACATTTCCAGGCTTGTTGACCGGACCACATGGCGCTCTGGTCAAGCGTAGCAAGGATTGGGAACCTATATACATCCTGTCGGGCATCGTGCCTCGCGCGGAGCTCGTATGGTCGCATTACAAGACTGATATAACGATATGTACAGTGATGTGGAAACATAGCTCTACAGGGATGACAGGCTTCAGTTTTTTCAACAATCACCTGGATCGTCACGCGAGCTTTTCTACATTTGTGATGGATGGAGCCTCTACCAGCCGTCAGAACCTTTGGGCTATAGGAGAAAAGGGCAAAGGCTTTGTTCTTGCCACGCAATACTTGTATGAAGAGGTGGAGAAGAACATGAATAAACTGGACGCAGCGCTGGACTCTCCTACAAAAAGCTCTAGTCCCAAACCCAAAGTTTCTTTCAGAGTCGGTAATAAAATCGGTGAACTAGCTTGGAGGAAAAGTCGCTACGAAGATGAAGAGGACCTTTTAAGGGTCACGATGGATGACCTTTCGCCTGTTACGATTGAAGAGTTCATGCGGCGTCGAGGTTTGCACTCGATATCTTTGTTGCGGGCAAGCATACGCTTACCCTCGATTTTAGCACCGAACAAAGATGACGAATCTGACGATGAGAATGATGACTCTGACGACATGTACTTGACCTATCCTACTCCCGTGACTGGGGAAAAACTGAAAAAGGCTACAAAGTCGCTCATCGGGATCTACAAACGCCGGTTCACTCAACAGTTAGCCATGAAAGACAAGAGCGTTTCGGAGGCACATGACCCTTCAGACGAAGAATCATTGGTCACCCCGGACGAGGTTTCTATCACCGTTCTAGAGCTCAGCGTTGACCTCCAACCAGAATATGCCTTCTCCGGGATCTACGGTGTCATTCAACAGGCGAAATCCTGGCGCGTACCAGGCACTTCATTTCAATTCTTCAAACCAGATGACCAGCCTGTATTCTACAATCGGGATCAACTTGTCATATCTGGTCCCCCCATGAATATTCTTGGTATCAATTACCATGGTGATCTCACAATCACCGCCGACCGTGTTGGAATTGTCATGAGCCCCAGGAGTGATAGATATCAACGGTACTTGGGCGCTCTCGGTGATGCGACGGACGAGGCGTTTCGGACCATGCCCGATCTGGCGATTCAGCTTGCTTGTGATATGTTGACGGATGAAGGTCAGGGGGTTGGCACACTTACTCACCAGCTGAACCTTGCTGATGACGCTCACGGAGAGGAATATCGTACTGCGTTCATTGCTGCTTGGAAGATTTTAGATCCGGAGTTATCCCCGGACGGGATTCTGTATCCTTGCAAATCGGAGAAGCAAGATATGAACTTGATCAAGGAGCTTGGCATGGTTCCTGTCCCGGTCAAATCTGACAGAATCCGAACCATCTTAAGTGACGCGGGTGCATTCAAGGACATATATCATTATTGTCGTGAGCTTCTAACTACCGCATATCCTTCTGCCAAAGTGGTCCCAGGCTTCGAGCGACTCCGCCGAGCAATAACGAGTCTCCTACCATCAGTGGACTCGTCTTCGATCATTTTACGAGACTACAAATTTTCGTATCCCAAAGTCGGGTGGGACAAAAAACACAATACGTTCTCTGTTCCAATCCCAGACAAATGTGAGTTTCATTTAGAAAACGATTGCCTTTGTTGGGTTGGGCCATGTTTGTCGCTGGCGATCAGCAACTGGGCCGAGGATGACCATGAAGGAGTCGAAGAACCCACTCAGTCTGCGATATGGCGCGTCTTTATGTCGGCGATGGATGGAGTCGTGGACATGAAAGAGCACAGATTCGAGCCGGCTGTAGAACCGAATGTCAACAGTTCAGATAGTTTCGACGGCGGTAGGTTGATATATCGCGCTTTCCGAAACAGGTTACTGATCATACACGGAAGACTATGGGATGGGTGACGATTCCGGGAACGATGAAGACGAGGATGGCGAGCAATCACCATCTCCAGGAATATATCGGTCCAGAAGTCATTCTCCCCGTGTTCTCCAGGTATCCGGGGAACCCTCTGGGAGCGATAGTTCGCGTGAAGTATCAGCAGCAGCAGCAATCTCGCCTACGCCTAGATCATCTTCAACAACACCAGGACCCACTGTTCGTGACGAAGCACCAAGAACACCGCAGGAGTCCCCAACAACAACTGCCCGTATGTCATTCCATTATCTCGAAGCCCTGCTAAGAGCTTACTTGTTACGTCCGTAGGTTCCGCCCGGTTGGTCATTCCCGAAAACCACTCTTTCATTGCGCATATGAACGGATTGCAAGCTACTTTCGACCAGGAAGTCAAACGTGCTAACGATGCAGAAGCCCAGTTGGAAGCACTCAGAACTAAACTTATTGAGGAGCAGACTACTAACTTAGCGAGACAATCATTGATCGAAACAAAGAATAGGCAGGTTGTGATGTTGCAAGGGCAACTTGCCAAGCTGCAACCGTTTCTTGACGGACTACGAGAGCAGCTTGAGCCGACCAGAGCGATAATTGACGGAATATCTAGGCATGGGGAGGGCGACAAGCGTCAGAGGGAAGAGGATGGGGGCGACGAGAATAGCAGAGGAGAGGGGAGCTCTAAGCGGCTGAGATGGCAGTACTATCACGCGCCCACCTTTTGACAATTTGACTCTTTCCGCTTGCCCAGTCGTTCTCTTTGCTCTCTGGGCCTCGGACCTGTTCGGGATTCACTCCAAACGTATTTAGATGTATTTAGAGATCCTTTTGAAAGCGAAATTTGGAGTTCGCGCTGAGTTGTGGTCAATTGTCAAAAGGTTTTGACACAATCTTTCAACATCGTTTGCAACGATGACGGCGAATTTCAAAGATCGGACTTGACAGCCTTGTTTGGGGCAAAATGTTTGTATATTTGAGACCACAAGATGGGCCACTTATGACTGTGTTATACCACTGTCAAAAGGTGGTACCTTGTCAAAAGGTGGGCGCGTGATAGTAGCTACTTAGCTCTCGGGGATAACTCGGAGAATTTAAATTTCTTATATGTATGTCGAACGTGTATTGAACGTTGAACGGTCTTTTGACTGCTTGAGTCTTCAGCCCCCAATTAGATTTTAAAAGTGAAATTTGACCTGCAACCGACATCTAATTCAGTGATTCAAAATTTACCTGTGCTGAACGTTGAGAACGCCACCTGCGTCAGAATTACTTTCAAGTTTCACTAGTACCTAATGCGTTGTACGCCAGCGTCTTTTCTCCCACCACCATCACAGTACCTCGGGACCCTAAGACTGCGGAGTCCTCCACTCAATAGGACTAAATTATTTCAATAGCCCGACATGGGCTTTTTGCCAATAAACCCTCGCTCCCTAACAGTCAGGCTCATCAGTCTTGGTGCAATACTCCTCTGCATGCTCGCGCTTTTTGCTTATTCCTCACAGTCTTCCTACACCTTTCGCTTTAGAGACTTCTCAACCTTTTCCCAACGAAGAAGGTCCTCGTGTCCACCGAATGCATGGGACAGCGGGCAATGGGTATACAAGCCTCACACGAACTTGACGTCCATGACGAAAAAAGAAGATGCGCTGGAATTTGCTGGACTAGATGGTTGCGCGAGTGATAGAGAGTTCTTTTGGCATTTGGCATCGGATGTGAAGGAGCAGTGGGGAAGGTGGCCGAAGGTGGCTTCTTATGTGTGGAAGCCTGCCGACAACTGTGACGTACGACCTCTGGATGGGTCGGCCATGATTAAGGACATGGTTGAGCAGGGAGGGTGGCTACTTCTCGGCGGTATGTTCAAACATGTTGATATTGATGACTTTGTCTCTAATATCATGCCAGACTCGATCACCGAGGGTCACTTCTTTTCCATTTCCTGTATCTTGTATCCGCATGTCCGTGCAACCCCAAATTATACCGAAAACCCATACTTCGACAGGGCTTGGCCACAAAATCTCTATTTGAACCCGTCATCACCACTAATTTCGACACTATCTCTTCCTCCCAATTTCTCTATCGAACACACGCCACTAGTCACTTTCCGCCGGGTCGACCTACTCTTAAATAAAACCGAATTGGTTGATTTGCACAAGGAGCTATATAATCCACCTGACACCTTCGAACTATTCAGCGACGAGCGCTTCTGGAGTCTTAGTCCGAAGGAGTACATGCCTATCTTCTTGACACCGCTTCCTGAGGCTAACTATGGCACGCTCATCGCGAGCACAGGCGGTCATTGGACCACCACGCTCCTCAATGGCTACCGGGATGATTCTAAAAAAAACTCCGGCTACGGTATTGAAGGTGTACTTGAATTCTTCAACCACGCGATGAAAAAATGGGCTACCGACGTGCAGGAAGCGTTAGATGCTCACCAAAGCAATCGGAATAATGCCGGGCATAAAACATCTAGGAGGGTTGTAGTTCGAGCGTATTTGCCGGGACACGAGGACTGTCATAACATCTTGGAACCATGGACTCATTGGCACAAACCCAAATGGGATTGGTACAATTGGTCTTGGATCAAGGATTTCAATAAAAATTTCCAGGTGTGTGTTCGTACGAGTGCGCAATACGTCGAGACTCATTCGTTCGGGATTGTCAGCGCGTGCTCTCAGCACCTGCATACCCGGATATATTTTACCTCCCTATCGACACACCGGCGCTCCTTCGGCCTGACGCAGTGGGTTTAATATGCATTCGTCGAATCTTTCTTTTGACTGACAATTCCTTGTTGACAGCATGCCTCAGGCGACTGCCTGCATATTATGACGGGCGCGGGGGTTATGGAAGGATGGTCGCATTATATCTGGCATTTTGTTTCACGAGAGCTAGCGGGGCGTATTCGGTGACAATCTGTCGTTGGACATTGAACGTAGTTGCTAGTGCAGCTCGGACGGCTTGTAGCCATTGGGCTGCGAGACAGAAACTTCCGGAATGGACACAGGACATTATCTGCCCATTAGACATACCACTTCCGTACAGATTCTGCTCTCATTGTACATACCGCGAAAGTAACGGATAAATCTGGATAAATTCGGGGAGATCACGGACCACTCTCGGATAACCAAATTTGGAATAGTACTTGGCGGCAACTGTCATTTCTGTCAAATCGTTGTGATGTACAAGTTGTGGACGGGCGCACCGGCACCCATCCTTGTGTACCCCTGACCTCTGTCCCCACACGGTATCCATGACGAGAACAACCATGTGTTGTAAACGGTAGTGCCGGACTATCCCCCTCTGTACCTGGTCCTGGTTTTTGACTTCAATTCATCTTCACCTCAGACGTGTTCCATTGCGTGTACCAATCAGCCTAGCTAAGCTAGCTTTGCCGTTCTAGCTCCTGACACCGTGCGAGCTGTTTTATATAAGTTACGATTTTATCCTACGATCCCTCGAAGGTCCGCCCAAGGTCCGCCGATAAAGCGGTCCACCATCTTTTTATCGTCCTCCGCTGTCTTTAATAACCTCTGACGATGGGATACACAGTATTTCGTATTAACACTCGTTTTTTCTCTGTCAGGCCGGTGATAGGCCTTGGTGTCATCCTCGCACTTGCTTTGATCTCGTTCACCCTGTCCTTCAAATTTCGCTTGCAAGATTTGCCTGTGTTCAAGACTACCGTTAATCCAGAACACCGATTAGCGTCCTGTCCACCCGAGGCATGGGCAGACGGACAATGGAAGTACAAACCGCGCTCTAATTCAACAAAAACATCCGAGAGCCCAATGGAGGACGCCCACGCTTTTGCAGGATTTGCAGGTTGTGCGAGTTCCCGTCAATATGAATGGCATCTAGGATTTGACTCCGAGGAACAACTGCAAAAGTTGGCGAAAGTAGATTCGTACCAATGGACACCTACGTCAAGATGCGACATTGATCCCCTGAACGGAGCAGTTTTGACAAAAGAGTTGGTTGAACACGGAGGATGGCTCATGATTGGAGGTACGCTTACGTATCCTGTTGTAACAACTATTACAGTCAAATTTATTTCGCCCATCAGATTCCATGACCGAAAACCATTTCTTCTCGTTATCATGCGTTCTCTACCCACATGTTGTAGCTTCTCCTGACTATGCTTCAGGCGAAGGAACACATGCTCACGATGAGCCGCAACACCTATATTTATCTCCGCATTCGCCTCTCATTCATAGCCTCCGCTTCCCCGACGGCTTCGATATTGCAAAGACACCCTTAGTGACCTATCGACGTGTAGATCTACTCTTCGAACAATACGAGCTCGTTGAGTTGCATTACCGACTTCACAAACCACTAAGGAACTTCACACTCTTCGATGAGGAAGTTCCATCCTACTCACTATCTCCCGCATATTACATGCGCCTGTTCACGAAACCTCTTCCCGAGGCTAATTATGCCACTCTCGTTACGAGCACGGGCGGTCACTGGACCACCACACTGTTCGCAGGTTTTCAAGATGACGATAAAGAGGGGGAAGGGATTTACGACGTATTGGAGTTCTTCCGCTATGTTACGGAGCGATGGGCTTACGAAGTGCAGGAGACGTTATATGAGGATCAGCGAAAAGGCAATGGAGGGAAGACTTCTCCGAGACAAGTAATCGTACGCTCATATCTTCCTGGACACGAAGATTGCCATGAATACTACGAGCCATGGACTGTATATCACCCATTCACGATTTTCGCATGGAACTGGCAGTGGATCAAAGATTTTAATAAAATCTTTCAGGTGATTGGTTTTTTTTCTCTTCTTTTTCTACCTTTACAGATGTTTATACTGCCCATCCATAGGAAATTCTATCGTCGCGGTCCCCTGGCTATCCAAATATCCATTATTTACCCATAGACCAGCCGGCCCTTCTTCGGCCTGATGCTGTAAGCTTCCGTCTCTGCTCCTAGCCCGTCCCTTTTTTCTAATTTATTATGATCAGCACGTTTCAAGTGATTGCCTGCACCTCATATCTGGTTCAGGCGTAATAGAGGGCTGGACACATTATATTTGGCATTTCATTACTCGAGAGATCGGTGGACGTGTTCGGTGACATTCTGTCAAGCTTCCCGTGCCTCGGTCCTCGTCATTCCGCTCCCAAATTTTCTGGCTCGAAGCACAGAGATGGGATGAGAATGACCTTGGTTTCGACTTAGAGGATGTAGTGTATATTATCATAATCAATGCATATATGTATATCATACGTGGTATCATTTTGCAACCATATACATACTGCTTAAACCTCTGCATCATAATTGCGGGTCGATCCTGCTTAGAGTAGACGACAAGGGGACAAATTGAAGGTGTCGAGCGGCTTGAAGCAGACCATCATCGGAGTGATATAGTGAGAAGATAACGGCAATATTAATGCGCTCCTGTTGCCCCATGCAAAAATTTGAGCTCCAAAGGATAGTAAGGGAACGGATTTTGGTGAGATTAGGAACAGCACTGGGAAGATTATTGAAGACAAAGCCTGTGGCAGTGCTGCTGACCCATTAGCGCCCGGTCGAGTATAAGTATTAAGCGCGTACTACTTGACGTTCAGTGCTTTCGTCATGAACAAAGGATCCTTGTTCCAATGATCGGCTGATATGTGTGCCTGCGCTCTGTCACCTTTGTCATGATTTATCAGGTTCGGGCTCGCTGAGTCGCGCTTGCCAGTGCTCTCATCCTCCCTTCGACACTCTCACCCATATATTTTTATTGCAATTTTCAATGAGGTGAGCATGAATCTCTCAGATGGAGATATAGGAGGTGCTCTTTATCAGCGAAGTGAAATATATCTCACGGGTAGAATTTCCTGCGTTAACCGATGAAGCGTCCCCTCATCGATAATTGTGGGTCTCAGATGTGGTGATCAGATCTCCGTCAAATTGTCACAACGACCTCACCGACGATGCATACCTATTCATTGACGTGGTCGTGGATGGCAAAACAGTCAAGAGAACTGAACAGCTTACGGAATCTGCGGTGCCGACTTGGCGGCTGGATGGAAACATTCGAGTGTGAGTCATTTTTCACTTTTATGATGTGCAATGGTTACGTCGGGTCTCCATATATATGCATCACGACATTTGCTAACCACTGTTCCACAGATTTGATAGTGTCCCATCCACGAGGCTGATGGTCATGACGGAATACTCTCACTGCAGTTCTCAGCAACTTGGTTTTACGGATTAAAACAAACGTTGATTTGCTTGTATAAGGCACAGAGCAGCAGGAAGGCTAGGAGATGGAGTCGCTGATGCTCCGACTTCTACCGCGATGAATATCAAGGCAAATCAATGTTAAAAGCAGGGGCCATATGACGGCCCCGCGATCCCAATGCACACGCCCGTTAATTCATACATTGTGCTTGTACTGCATCCTCGAATCGATTGCTTAGCCTAGAGCACCGTTCAATCGTTTATCGCAGTCAAACGCACGCCAGTCGCTTCCAGGCCACTCACCGTATCGTACATGATCCTCAAATCGGTGTACATGCCCCATCGATCCGTCAATAGATATTCGGTAGTAAGTACTAGCGGCTATATATTGCGAAGTAAGCAATATTTTTCTTTACCCATTCGTTTACACGTGTCGGTTTTCGGGCAGGGCGCTGATTTAATTGTTATGTGTGGTCGAAACGCTTCAGGGCTGTCGGTTTGGCTGAAGGCCATTCGTGATGCTTGCATCAGCCTCGCATTGGTTAATCGTTTCATTATCACAATCCGTAAGTCAAGTGGGTCTTTGCAGCATATAAGGTCCAAATTACGCCCTTACGCCCGTCCATGTGCCCTTAACTTTGATCCGATGCGTGTCTTCTATGCGACTTGTGATTATCAAATCTTTTCATTAATTCGTATTTGCAACAGGCGGTTTCGCAGGATCTGACAGAGTTAAGCGCCGAAAAAGTTATGTAAATCCGCTGGCGGGCGTGACACTGCCTTTCCGCTTTGTCGGAACTTGTTCCGTAGCCTGTCAAGACATGCGCTTTCCTCTTGTACGCTGTATATCATCTTGATAACATGGATAACTTACAGAACCTGCTCATAGCTGCAGTACCTTTACTTGCCCAAGTCCCCAGGTCAAAGCACGCACGGAGTTCTTTAGAGTGCGTTCGAGGAGGACCGCTTGTCGTTCTGCTTGCGGATTATCCATGGTTACGGTCATTGAATTTCAACACGCGTGTGTCTAAAAAACTCCCGAGCTCTTCCTCACCTTCCTCAATCCCTTTATCGTTATCGACCAGCATGAAAGATCACAAATTTACTTCTGTGTTTGCAAGTGCATTCGTACATTGATTCCTGACCCGGTCAAATGGATCTTTGCAGCATAGGATCCGGAGATTCAGTACTGACTCCCGTCCACATGCTCTATTTTATCAACAGGCCTTGATTTGCCGTTCCCCTATCACAGTGATGGTATAAAAACCCACGGCTTCCTGTTATGTTCTTCGCTTAATCATAGTATCATGTCGGGTCCTTCAACGACCAACTACCTTCCATTGGATTCAGATGCTCCATCCGTTTTCAGCATAACCCTGATGAACGACCGCATATTTGGTGAGTTGCACTTAAGTTACGTAAACACGGTCTGACTTTGACACGCCCAGTCGCATTCACTGTACGGAGTAGCTGGATGGGCAACATCTTTCCCGAGCTGACTTATAGGCACCCGCTAGATGTTACTGCTGTACGATCACATTATCACTCTGGACATGGAGGTGCGATGCCCGTCTCTTAGTGTGCGCTGTTACTTACATTTTATATCAATCAGATCGAGTGGATCTGGACGTTTGTCAAAGGCGCTTAGCTTCTTCGTTTTTACACTGATCCTATAATGAAGGCTCCGATGGCGGATGCCAAAAATTATATTCCTTATAAATCGCTATCTTCTTACTTCGCTCATTGTGTGCGTCGTGTATTATGTTCCTCAACATTTCAGGCAAATAACATGCTCAAATGGCAGGTTGGGTTCCGTTTGTGAGTACCACATTACATAGATTGCAACAGCCACCTAAGAACGTTATAGCGCAAACAATTTACCCCCTTCCCATATCTGTGGGTATTCCTATACCACCAAATGATGTGTCTGCTCTTTAACATGCTATTTAATTTCAGTTGTATGCTTTCTTTAGCACTCACTTGATTGCGTGCGATGTCATATATACCACTCTTGCTAATATGCTTGTAGTTGCATATTTTACAACCGTTTCCCGCCGTGGTGAGTTTTGTTGAATTTTAAATTGAACCTATTGTTGAGTGACTGCCATCAGTGTGCCTATATTCACTTTCTGCGCTGCAGAGCTTCTGATGATTATCCGGGTGTCCTCATTATGTAGGTCCTCGTTTTCCGAAACCATTCCCGAGAGCTGAGGTAGACAATCCTCACAGATGGCCATCGAAAGGTAACCATCGCTCCCGACATGTATAATTCCTAAGTGTATTAACCAATTTGTGCTACTGATAATCAAAGCTTGTACTCTGGTCTTTGTGCGGCTGCTTCGTTGGTAAGTTGCATGCTTCTGCTACAAACTCTACCATGTACGGTGTTCAATGCGGGCTTCCACAGCTGTTCTTTCCGTTACCATAGTGACACAAGTATTGTATATGCGCTCGTATACTAGTAAGCCGTCTGGTCTACTGCCGGACACTAAATATTTAACAAACTCGCAGCTACCTTGTATTATGAGTTCCTGCCAGGTTGCTTCTTTTGGGCTTATCACGCGAGTTCTACTATTGAATGGCGCGTTTGGTGCGCATCCCTCAGATTAACATTGATGTTGCAATTAATTAATGTTGTAGGATCCCTTCCCTATCGTTAGAAAGTGCGTGAAATCCCATACCTGCAAGCTCACTTTGGCTGATATAACCAGGTGTTCTCCTGCTTCTCGTGATTTATAAGGTAATCTCATACCGTAATGAAACGGTTCAAACGTGAGCTATTCCTTTCATCCACACAATTTGTTAAACATCTGTCACCAGAATCATCATACTTGCCCGTGACTCAGTTGTTTACTTTGTCATCGTTGTTGGTTAGTTAGTAAATGAAAGACTGGAAATTTTACTATGCTGATCACAGCCGGTCATAGTCGGCCTCACTCTAACGGTAGCTGATGATATTCATCCATTTGCATCATTATTAGGCTTTCCTATGCTACTGTGAGTGAATCTAACTTACAAGGGTCTTGCAGTTCTCTGACGACGTGTTTTCAGTGCAACACAGTGCATTGTTTCCATTTCCGTGCGCTATATATGTTTCATTTACTGTATTTAAGATCTAACTTCAACTACATAAGATTGGACGCATGATGATGAACATCCGCGGACTGACTATGGATGATCCGGAACATACCGTACACCTACAGACCTTGGAATTCGCCAACCACCATAGTTCAGGTTCAGAGATCGAGGAAGGGGATTGAGGTTAAGTACGGATCAGAAAATTTCCATTTTATGACATGTGCTCACGAAGCTTTGTAGATCTCGACCGATCCCGCAATTACGGATGAGAATGTATGGCTATAGATCGTTGGATATTTATACACAGAAGCTATTTAAATTGAAAAAACGTACACAATATCGCCTGCTCAAACTTTTCCTCGTCGAAAACAGATGCTGCTATCTGATTCGGATGGGCGATATGCGGGACCAAAATACGAGAACGAGACGTTCATGGGAGTGACAACCTAAACGTGGTATTAGGACGGAGGCATTGTAGACGCCGACCACAACAAAATATATTCCAAGCTGCACCTTCCAGCAAGAACCATCTCTCGGCCCGAAAGGCAGTGTCGCCTGTCCTTAATTCGCAGCTAGTCCGGACGTGCTCGTGGATGTACGATTTGTGATAGTAAATAGGCAATATCATTGATGCCAAATTACGAACCTTCCAGCTTGTCAAGAAGTCGGATTGAAACGGCCTCATGCATGAAAAGTTCGAAATTCGCGCCTGATCCTTCAACAACTCCAGTTGATTACTGACCCTCCTCAGGCTTGTCAGCCTCCAGATTATATTGTACATTTTTCCGATATTTCGTAGCAAGGTCAGCAGCTGTCTTGACATATGCGTTCGCTCGAAGTATTTCATAAATTAGAAAGAATGGTTGAAGAATGGAGTCAATGGCATACATCGAGGGGAACTGTCTAGACAGTCGATAAGCACAACAATGATTACCTCGACGCAGTGATTTAGCGCTTGTATCATTTCTGTGCATTTGGACTATTGGGATTGTGTAAGTACCAAGCATTTACAGCAGCTTCCAAAGAGTACGCACGGAGTTCTTCGGAATGCGTTCGAGGAGGACCACTTATCGTTCTGTGTGCGGATTATCCATGGTTGTACTTTCACGCGGCCCGGCAAAGAAACCAACGATCACATGACCGAAAGCTTCATTCGGAATGGGCGAAAGTACAGCTGCTCAGATTTCTGCGGCGTGGCCTGAAAAGTCGGCGTATCTCACAATCTCGGATGCGAGGACGAGCACTCTCAACTTCTCAGAATTGCAGCACGCTGCTCAAACTGCCATGGGACAAAAATGCATCCGGATTGAATGGGAGGCGGTAATCAGCTACGCTTCCCGAATCCCACGTTTATTTGCGATGCAGGCCTGACCGCTAATCCTTGAATTCAGGTATACCTTGCGACTCTATTGGATGGTCATGAAACTGTTTTGCGCATTGCATTCCCATATCCACATGCTGTGCGCACCAGAGAGGCGTTCTCTCATCAAGAAGCTTACGATCGCGCACGGATTCCGTCCAGAATGCAGTCTGAGGCATGTTCCTGCTCAAGTTTGCGCAGTTCTCGTCTAAGTCGCCACATATACACGCCGTCATACCTGTGACAAAGGTTTACGCGTATGACGACAGTCTTACAAATCCGGTCGGTTCGCCTTACATGTATGCAGGAAGTGGTGTGTAAGGTCGACCTAATCTATTTGACACGCTTTTCATCTACCTACAGTTTGAAGGTGAGAACTTGAGCCAACAGTGGAGAGGGCTAATCAAACGTGCATGGGATGATGCTGCCACCCTATCCCTCGGGAAGATATGCGGCGCGATAATGTCCCTCAAATTCAAACAGTATGGCAGTCTCAAACCCGATGCTAGCACCAAAAATATACTAGGCCCACGCATAGACCCAACATTGTCCTTGCATCGTCACCGCCCAATCGCTGACACGGGGCCGTGGCCCGTTAGCCAACCAGTCGGCCCTTTTCTTGCTCTCGCCACCAGAGAACTGCAATGGCTGGAAAGCGAAACAGGTCGTCAACTGTTTGACGAGTACCGTCAGAAAATGCATCCAAACGAAGACCGCTCAAAGACTCCCAGCGTTCCTTGAACTCGTGCAACCACTTGTTGACATTATGCCACACATGTACCCGCTCTTCCCGTTTCCTGAGGGTGCGTATCGTCCAATACTGACCCATCCAGATTTTCACACCAGCGACATTCTCGTATCGCAACGTGACCCTACGGTTGTCACTGGTGTCGTTGATTGGGAGTGTGCGTCAGTTTTGCCGTTGTGTCCTTCGTCTGTTGTCGGACGTCGCGACTTCTGGGGGTTGCGCTTTATGAATCATTCGGAAAAGTGTGTGCGGATCTGGGGACTATCCAAGGGTGCGTTCCGATTGACGGTGGGCCCATAGTCGAGAAGCTGGATCGTCTAGTAGCTCTCTTCTCCCAATCTGTCTAACCTCACGTATAGTTTTAGGGCTAACTTGCATTGGGCATCATTCTTTTGCATACACTTGGTTGAACAAAATTACAACGTGTTCTGACATAGGCTCCAATGTCACAATTCGTTGGGGGAAAAATGACAGCTGCAGATGGAAGAACTTGTATGGCATGGAGGATAAAAAATAGAGCGCCAAGGTCATGAGTATGACCTTGCCTATCAAGCACCCTCATTCAAGGTTGATAGGAGTGCATCACGCGCCTCTGCAAGCCTAACTTTGAGGCCAACGAGATCATTACTCCGGAGGTATAAGTTGTAGTCTCCAGGAACGATATTCTGCATGATAAGAGTGCTGCGCAAGCAATAGTCATAACGTGCTTTGGAGGCACTATCGGTCTTCACCCAAGCCCGTACTCCGAGTTTCTCACACTCCTCGTTGAATACCTGCAACATCTCCCCGTCAAAGTGCAACGGCGAATGTAACTTCAAAAATTCCGGCGCATTAATCTGAAAGTTCTCCAAGTCAACGACCGCCACGATCCTTCCATCCCTGACGATGATGTCATTCGTCTTGATGCATTCTATTCCGAAAAGAGAATAAGCGTCTGGTTCTGGAGCTTTTTGAGCCCAGTGCTCCGCCCAACAATAGAGATCTTGGTGAAGATCTGCGTTGTCGGCGAGAAGCGGATCACTTGCCAATTGCTCAATGCTGTGGTGCAATTGGCCACGCCAGAAGGCCTGCAAGCTCTCATATGGACCAAGGCTCGTACCAACGAGCAGACCGTCGGGCCCAGTCAAGGTGTCGAGGGAGTCAAGTGAGCCCACTGCACCACCAAGTCGTAACGATCCAATGGAAGTGAAGGACGTGCGATCAAGCTCGGCGTATATGGAGGCGACTTGTTTGACGTAAGAGATCTGTTCGGGTTGCGAAAGATGGCTCCAGAGGAATGCTAACTTCTGCCCTTCGATGAAGTCCACGAGAACGTAGTCTGTCTGCCAGTTTCCGACACGATAACCACGTATGGTGGGGACCGGAATCTGCGTGTGATTGCGAAAGTATGTGAGGGTGGCCACTTCTGATTCAATCTTCTGTGGCCACATGCGAGCGCCCAATTTCAATATGTACTGAGCATTGCCAGAGTCTGTAACTTTGTAAACCTCATGGGATCCGCTGGGGATGCGTACAAAGGCAGTAGCAGTAACAACAGGGGCAATGTGAGTTTTGAGTATGGCCGAAATTTCTTGAAGAGAGATCAATGGTATACTATTTGCAGAGTCTCGATCATTGGACATCCCTGCATTAAGAATCGGGGTCAGTAAAGTTGATTGAGATGGCGTTCAGTTACACACCTGTCGAATCTCTTTATAAAAAGCGGTGGACCAGAGGAAGTTGAATGTTGCACTACAAAATTCTCAGGCGAAAAGGCACCTCCAGGCTCCGAGTCCGAGTCACGGACCATGGTCGGGACCACACGTTACTTCAACTTGAATCTGTGACATGACTCGTCAGTCTGACAATCAGTTGAAATTTATAGCTGGGCAGGTCCAAGCGAATAATATTTGTGCAGTTGTTGACTCCCGCGACATCACTGCGTCGTTCCGAGTCATTTGTATTATGTAATATCTTCCGGACAAAATCTGAATATGGTTTATGCTTTTGTTCGCGTGAAATAAATAATTCCAGAATCTAATTTTGGGTTATTTTCAACACCCAAAAGTATAACAATAATCTATTTCTTCTCTGCGGTTGGATTCAAATTCCGTCAAGAGGAAATAACTAGTTATGTCTCAGGTGTAACCCAAACCCTACACAAAACGACATCAAATCCAACAGATCTTCCTCGTTATCGACCAGGAAGAAAAGGGCCTAATTCCCGCCTCCGTCTCTGCCTTCCTCCTGGTCGTTCTTCTCGAGCTGGGTCGTCTGCGTCATCGACTGTGGCTGCTGGAAGGAGTCGAGCAAATGCAAACGGGGCCGATTACCGCGCCTGCGATGTATGTCGAGGCAAATCGACGTTGGTAGCAGTGGCCTCGCAATCTCAATGCACACCCCCGTTATGTAATTTATTCATTGTGCTACTTCGTCCTCGAACCGGTTGATCCCTTAGCCCAGATCTAGAGCTCCGTCCAATCGTTTATCGCAGCAGCGACACTTACCCATGAGTGATATGCGAGAGCAAAGTACGAGAACAAGATGTTCATGGGAGTTAATATTCGTGGCAACTTGGATGTGATGTTAGGATGAAGGTATCGTAGACGTTGACCACGGAAAAGCTTGTGAATGTACGAATTGTGATAGTGAATAGGCGATATTATTGGTTCCCACAGCGGTATGAGCTCATCTGCAATACTGTACACAACCGATTGATCATTGAAGTTTATCTGTTTGATGTCTGCAAGAGTGTACACAACTGATCAGAAAGCGGTAATACTCAAATCATTTGTCATGACCGGCTCCAGCTTCTGGAAAGATGTTCGTACGGAGTCACCTGTTGAAAATGAAAATAACACTTCTGTGTCCATGGAGTTCTGTTAGACGACGGTGATCCAGGCACGTATGATCCATTTGTGAGTATCATATTGATACTAACGGTCGCCAAATGTCTCGGCAAGCTTGTACAGTTATTCGAAAACTTAACTTCGCCAACACTGCCGTTGCAACGTTTCCGCGCTCGTCCATGTGGATCATGCCCCGAGACCTAACATTGCAAACCCCATCTAAATTTCGTGATGCGTGGTGATAAGAGTTCTGTAAGATAGCGGAGACTCAGTTCTCTGGGTTTTGCACTGGGAGGTTCGGTATCGAGTAACATTGGGTGGTGGGAGACTGTATATTGAAAATGCGATATTGATCCTATAAAATAACTGACAAGTCAGTAGAGCGGTCATGACAAAAGAAGTGAATGTCAGTACTCACCATGAAGCTGTGACGCACAGCAAAGAACGAACAGCAATGTAACCGCGTTAGTTCGCACGAATAAGGAGGGAGGGACAAATGGACTAGGAGGACGATGACGATGAGGGCGACAGTTGGATTATCCGCAGAGTGGTGCATGGGATAGGCATGGTGGTCACTCCCATAAGTTGTATGTTGGGCCCTCGGCATTTGTCAACACTGCGGGTTAAAAAGAGTCGACGCGAAAAAGTAATCGATATTAATAAACGCCCAGTTCACGAGCTTATCATTGTCACATTTGTGGTATATTTGATATCAAAGTGTGCCATGGAGTCAATATAGGGTGTCGAATGTAATCAGGTTCGGGTGTTAGGAGGGGGAGGGTAAGTAGGAAAAGCATCGATCGTAGAGGTAGCGTCGACCTCTCATTAAATTTCCGTGGCATTAAAGGTACGGATGTGTATCTTGATATCATACACATAGTTAGTAAATAAGGTCGCGAACCATCAATTTAAAACGAATCTTACGTAACTGGGAAAAATGCCACCAGCTCTCGCAAAACTTCTCTCAAATATTGAATTAGAAGATATAGATGGCGGAGTGTTTCATCCGTGACTATTTCAAAAGATTTGAGTTAGAGTATTCCCGTTCGGCGGGACATGGAGGTTTGGAATAACAACGAAAATGACGAGTAAATAATTCGTTGTTGTCATTGTGCTCTGGCATGCCTCCAAGCCGCGGTTCTTACGGACACTTGCCGATAATGTCAATACGTTGGACATTGGGCTATCGGAAAGGAGTCGAGGGTTGGGAGATTTTGGTTAGGGAGGTATTGAAGTCTAAAAGACAGAGTTCAACCTTGCAGATAGCTTCAACAGAGAGATCTATATGGATAGGATGCGATTAACTTACCATATCGGTAAACTGCGGTCGGTAGGATGACATTGTGACCAGCGGGCATTAGGTAGGGAATCCGGCGGGTGCTAGTCGAGCAAGTAGTCAGTCAACTATATTGCTGTGGTAATACAATACGTGATGTACGTCCTCTTTATCGCCAAGGCGTGGAATTATAGTATCCGCAAATGTCAACATGGTATCAATCATGTCGCATACTTGAGCGACGGGTGTCAATTTTCCCGACTGTCAGTACCGGATCGAGATGATAGCTTTCTAAAGGGACCATTCTGGGAAGGATTCGGGTGTGAATCGATCCGTGGAATTGACTGCGATCGAATGTGGGTACTATGTATTAGCGATCACAATTCAAGTCTTACGAGTTAGGATACGGGGTAAACCGGTGCGAGAATGTGATAGAAAAATGGCCTGGACCAGAGCAAATCATTGACAAGTCTGAGATATTGCTTGAGAGTAAGTGCAATTCAAAAGTTGAGAGGCGCCAGTGTGTGACAATGTGACGGTGTTACGTACGATCGTCTCTCATAATTTTTCCGAGTATTATATTATCAAAAGCTCCCCTCATATCTTTACTCGTTCGCTTTCAGGCCTTTGGCTATTACCGCGTCTCCTTGGTACATGCCCCGCTGAGCGATAGGAGGCTCAATACATCTAGCTTCGACACCAGTAGCCCTCATGTTTTGCACAATCAGAACAACATCCCGCAAATTGCCATGAGGTGAGACCGAAAAACCCGGCTGTGCACTATACAAGGTTCAGGAAGGAGGGTCATTAACAAGCAGTAGAGCTAACCTGTGAATTGGCGTAATTCCCGTACTGTTGATCACAGCAATATGAGGTGCACGCATCGATGTCGGATTGAGCATCTGGCCCTGCACATGCGCAAGCCCCCCGGGCGATTCCACTGAGATCGTAACGTTGGCCACTACATAATAAAAGGGGATACAAATTATGGGTACCTTGAATTGAAAAAAATGGCGGCGGTTGCCGCAAGCCAAAATAAGCGCATGCTTGACAATAGATCACTTTGCTAGAGAACAGCAATTTTAAGGGTGCAGGACGATTGCGACTGTAGAGGGATGCTTAAGCTTCCTTCAAGTTTTTATACTTTTCCAAAACGGTGGTCAAATTGTGGATTACAGAATAGACGGCGATATGTTCCCATATTCAATGTCCTCTTCCATTCGGACGACATCGGGTCATCCAAAGTTACTGAGTACAGAATAGACGGCGATATGTTCCCATATCATATCCAATGTCCTCTTCCATTCGGACAACATCGGGTCATCCGAAGTTGTTGGGACCAGTTAGTTGGGGCAATCAGGACGAGCGTTGCATATTTGGGGTTAAGAGCATAGTAAACATTGCCTAGTGTTGTAGTGGATGTCAGCGAGCAGCCAGAAGATGCTGAGAGCACTCCATACACGTCCGACTGCAGCCGGGTGGGAGAAGTTGGGGAGGAGATCTGCCGGATGCGTTCTTAGTACATGGAATGTGCCGCCTTCCAAAAAAGAATGCCACGCACCTGAGGCGAATAAGCGAAATCAGACGTCTTCGGTTTCTAGGTACAAGCGTTCTCTATGCCTCACCGTCAATTACTCGTGCTCGAGCTAGGAAATTCTGTGTTATAGTGACTGGAGGACTCGAGGGAGGATATAGAATATATCAGTATTCGTGAGCAATTGATGGGGTCTATTCACAACATCCTTCGGGCCCAGGTCTGAAGTCGTAACAATATTGTTTGTGCTGATTGGAATGGCGAATGTTGCATTTGCGGCCTTCAAAAGGAAAAGAAGATGTTAATGTTTAGCTGGTCCATTCAGTTGTGCGAAAGCATACATATGGAAGCTTACATGTATGGTTTTGAAGCTAAATCAGAACACTGGGATATCACTTGTGCTGGAATGCGGGGGATTTCCGACCTATCTGCCCAATGGGAAGCTGTAAAAGATAGACAGTCAAGAAAATGTTAAGCAACGAGCCTGACTGGACAATCGGGAGTGTTTCGCGGCAGTGGCCTGCTCTCCGAGGATAAGTGTCTGGTGTATAATATGCCAATACCAGGTTTATTGAATGAAGAATGAGATACATATGTACAAATATACTTACCTAGCTCTTTTCAAAATCGATCTACGTTCCTGTACATCTGCGAACCAGCCTAAAGAAGTTCGTCTTATCCGACCATCAAAATAATGGCGGTTTTCAACTTTCAAGCTCAATAGCGCAGATTCGTGCTCTGGCTCGAGCTTACCACTGGGCAGTACACGGGGATATGCTTGCAGTGTATAAGTAATAAGGTAGCCAATATACACCTCCATACTTTGCGTTAGTTTCCAGTGACGAAAACCAATGGGTGGATCTAGTAGGGTGTCTATGAGCGAGTCGAGGAACACCGTCCGGGTCGGAAATCGGATCTGTGAGTTGGTCGATGGAAGGGAGGAAAGGTCTGTGGATAAGTTATGATTTCGAACATCCATAGAGAAAAATGACTGTGGATGAATGTAGATGACCTCCGGATCGTCTTCGTGCTGGCGTTTAGTCAGCCAAAGGTGGATAGAATTGGGGAAGCAGGATGGTTGGTCGCGGTTGATAAACTTGTGTTCGAGCCAAGCTTGATTGGGTTCCCGAATTTGGATGTAGGGAAGCATTGTTGCAACCGCGGAACATGCCTCGTGGACATGTTCGTCGGGCACAAGCAGTTGGAGGGCAAAAAGGCAAGTCGGAACGGAATGGGCAAACGAAAGCGCATCCTCTGCCCATACTAGGCATGGGATGTGCGCATCAGATATTGCACGGGCGGGCTTGAGTCGAATGTCTTGGGTTTCAACACTGTCGGTACTTGAATCATGAAAATGAGTGACCATCGCGATTGTTGCCAATGTCAGAGTTGATGAAAGAAACGAAGCCTAATATGGCATTCAAAGGTCTACTAGAACGTGCTCGTATCAAAAAAATGGTCAGGGTAATACTACCGCAAGCATAGAATAACGGACTCACATAAAATCGAACGCTAGGAGATACTACAAGGGTTGCAATTAGAAGAATATGCGCTGCTGTCATGCGAGCATCAAGTGTGTTCAGCGACATCGATCTTGAGTCATTCGGAATACTTACTATCAGTAAGCCAACGTGACGATGACTCGATGACGAGGACTTCGCGATCAAATTTCTTGGTTGAAAACCTAGAATAGCATCCACATGAAGATATAAACACAAGTTATCTGAAATGCTGAGGTTACCAGTCGGTCGGACTAACTTAAAAGCCAAACTAGGGCAGCTCTGGGCGGTTCCAAAGACTGAATATGACCGAACATGACCGAGTTGACCGAATAAAATCACGTGACGAACGCTCGCGTTTCCGCAAGACGCGTTCATCAATGGCGAACGCGAGGGCAGGTTATTTCGAGGGCTTTTGAGCTAGGGAGCACCATAAATAATTCAATGCACTTTTCTTGCCTCATGGGAGCTTTTTTTGGAGGGGAAATAGCATTTTGTTTAAGTCTTTTTCTCAATTTCAGACTTAAAATTGTTGTGAAATAAGTGAGAAGAGGGGGAAGATTCCAATAGTTTGGATCTAAATTATCTGGATTATTTTTCACCATCAATTTCCAACCATCAATTTCCAAAGAGGCATACCTGGGGGAAGCCAGATTAATGAAGCACAGTCTCAGAGTGTAATTAAAAGGTAAG
>KN832991.1:609006-670035 GCA_000827315.1 Piloderma croceum F 1598
AAAAGGCAAGTCGGAACGGAATGGGCAAACGAAAGCGCATCCTCTGCCCATACTAGGCATGGGATGTGCGCATCAGATATTGCACGGGCGGGCTTGAGTCGAATGTCTTGGGTTTCAACACTGTCGGTACTTGAATCATGAAAATGAGTGACCATCGCGATTGTTGCCAATGTCAGAGTTGATGAAAGAAACGAAGCCTAATATGGCATTCAAAGGTCTACTAGAACGTGCTCGTATCAAAAAAATGGTCAGGGTAATACTACCGCAAGCATAGAATAACGGACTCACATAAAATCGAACGCTAGGAGATACTACAAGGGTTGCAATTAGAAGAATATGCGCTGCTGTCATGCGAGCATCAAGTGTGTTCAGCGACATCGATCTTGAGTCATTCGGAATACTTACTATCAGTAAGCCAACGTGACGATGACTCGATGACGAGGACTTCGCGATCAAATTTCTTGGTTGAAAACCTAGAATAGCATCCACATGAAGATATAAACACAAGTTATCTGAAATGCTGAGGTTACCAGTCGGTCGGACTAACTTAAAAGCCAAACTAGGGCAGCTCTGGGCGGTTCCAAAGACTGAATATGACCGAACATGACCGAGTTGACCGAATAAAATCACGTGACGAACGCTCGCGTTTCCGCAAGACGCGTTCATCAATGGCGAACGCGAGGGCAGGTTATTTCGAGGGCTTTTGAGCTAGGGAGCACCATAAATAATTCAATGCACTTTTCTTGCCTCATGGGAGCTTTTTTTGGAGGGGAAATAGCATTTTGTTTAAGTCTTTTTCTCAATTTCAGACTTAAAATTGTTGTGAAATAAGTGAGAAGAGGGGGAAGATTCCAATAGTTTGGATCTAAATTATCTGGATTATTTTTCACCATCAATTTCCAACCATCAATTTCCAAAGAGGCATACCTGGGGGAAGCCAGATTAATGAAGCACAGTCTCAGAGTGTAATTAAAAGGTAAGAAAAAGTCGATCTGAAGACTGGGAAATTTCCATGTGAACTCCCTTCATAAAATTAAATGAGCCTTTCAAAATTTAGCCATAAAAAATTACTTAGAACTGCTGTGGGAAAATTTATATGGGGATTGAAGAGCAAGTCTCAGTATTGGGCCAAGTAAGATCACAAAGGCCAAATACAAACCATGCAATATGCTAATTTGGCTCTGGGATTATAGCTTTTAATGTAGGAATGAGCTTAGAACAGTGGTTTGGCATTGGGAAGTCAGGAATGGGGTGCCACAATGATTCTGGCCAGAGGCCTACTCTGGCCATTTGAGGCTGGCCAATGGGAAACTTCCTATTTGTTGCAATTGTGTGCTCGGAATGCCCCTTATGTGCCTGGAATTAATGGGTTGAAAAATCAGCCAGTTACCAGAGGTTGGTGAGTTCATAATGGACAGCATATTTGTGTAACATTCCAAAGAGGTCATGGTTCTCCTACAGATATTCTACTTACAGTAAATTTATATATGTGCTCAAGATGGAATCATTCGTATTTGTGCAAACAGGAGACCCACCAGTTTTGCAAGTTGATGTTGCTGAGGTATATACTCAACCCATCATCTCCCAGCTCCCATTCATCCACTTTGACAATGTTCCAGTACAGCTCATCACTGCCAGCTAAAGGGTGGCTGAAACACATAGGGACAGGAGTGATAGGTGTTGTCCAGTATTGTGAACCAGGCTCAGGCACAGCTTCAATGTGCTTCATGTTGTAGGCATCACAGTAATGGTCAATGGCCTGCTGCTAAGCTCGGCAGTGCTTGTAGCAGGCACCAGAGACCTTATCAACATGGTCATGGCATTTGTCCCTAGTATAGAACTTGTTAGAAACAAAATCTGGTGTCAGCTGAGATAGGCACTCACCAACTGAAGAATATCCCACATTCTGGACCCACAGTTACTAAGTAAAAGCCTTGGATAGCTTGGCCAACTCTTAGCCTCCGCAATGCCAAAGTTTCAGGCAAAGGAATTGGGTATATGCCTGTAATTACAACAGAGCTGGATCCTGAGGAGTCTGTTTGAGCCTTGGGGGGTTTCACAGGGGAGGGGTTCACAGGTGGAACTGGTGTCTGCTGTGTGACTACTAGTAGTAGTAGTTATGAAATAATTTCAGTTGTAGGTTAAGAAGATCTGACCATAAATTACCTTTAGCTGTCTTAGAGGAGGAACGGGGAGGGCATCAATACCTCATTCTTAATCTGTATACTAGTGGGCATCAAAAACAATACTATCTTATTGCATCAGTCTAAGTGGTCATGGGATCCATGTGCCGTTTGTTTTCACCTACTATGCACAACCAGATGCATAAGATGAGCAAGACTTGTATTACAGCTAAGTCTAACTCCAGACATATCTGCAATGTTGGGAGCAGCAGGGATCTCCTTGGTGTCTGGAAGGCATGCCTGCACAGTGAATTACTGGGCTCTGAAGCAATATGAGCTTGTCAACTTGAAACTGTAACCAAGCAACATGACCACTTTCTTGGTGAGTTTTATTATTCATTCTAATTTCAATTATAATGCTGATCAATTGGGATTACATCTAACAGAAATGACCCCTACTGAGCAGAAGGCATTCCAGGAAATGAGAGAACTGCCTATGGAGGAAGACTCCAATATGGTCTTGGGGAAGAATTTTGAAAAATGTGTGTTCTTCTTTTGCTTGCATCATAATGTCTGGTTTAATTTCATACAGAAATATACATTGCATTGACCATTGTACATGCCGTGATCACACAGAAAAGCAAAACAAGGCATTCAACAAACAGATGGCAGCCCTTGTTGACAAATACATGGACTGGACTCTGTGGCATGCAGATATGCATAATCCACTCCCTGACCTGCACCGTCCCCCAACAATGGTGCGTGGCAAGTGTGAATCATTGAATTATTCAGTGAGTGCACCTCATTCATCATGGCTTGAGTGTGTTTGGCTAACACACTTTCAGTAGCTGTACAGAACAGACTGGTCCCCAACCACCACAGCGAACTAAATACCACACTTGCCTCGTCACTTGTGTGCCAGGGCCTCATGCCATGCTCTCCCCTCATCCCATCTGTTGTGATAACAATAGATGTTCTGGAACTTTACCAGGTCACAAATATGTGCTCACCACATCTCTCCATCCAAGCATTTGTCAAGACATTGTGTGCATGGAGTAAGTTGAAACAATCTGTATCACTCTAAGCACAGCTAATGTGTTCCCTAGGTCCCTTACTATCAATATCAGACCACCAGTTCTCAATCACTTTTGATCTTTACCTTTCCATCCAACTTGCCATGCACAACCGTGTGCAGGCTGCCCTTGGTTGGGATAGTCTGGACTGGTGCCTTTGTCACACATGCCCAGCATGCACCTATAAACTCAAGGATGAACATCACTTAATATTCATGCTATTTTTTGCTATGCCAGTGGACAGCAATGACTCACTCAAATGAATTCTCTGACAAATCCTGGGCAAGGATGACACACCAGGGCCAAGTTCTGAATGCATTGACTCTCGCACAATTAACAATGACTTTATCTCACCCGTGATTATGTCAACAAGTGGGCTAATGAGGCCTTTGAGAATCTAATGGCCATGATGGGGCAGGTATGTTTTTGATTGCAAAAGCTTTATTGGATAGTGCTCATCCTGGTTATAGGATGATGATGATGACTACAATCCATGTGCCAATAGGTGGAAGAACATGAAGGAGGACATCACCCACAGAATGTGGGCAATATTTGATGAGACTGGCATCTTTTTGGCCCTCTGTCACTATGGGTTCTCATTGGGAATTGCAGATATGGTACGGAGCGGGGAGCTATAAGTGCACACATATTAATCACCATGTTCTTTCTTCTAATCTGACTTTTCTGTCAGAAATAGTGTGAAATACCCCCTTGCATGTGTTTCCAAACTTCTCAACACATTTGGTTCCGATCTTGGAGGTGGTTTGATATTGGATGCTGCTTCAAAACAACACTTGCAAAGAGTCCTCTTGGGCCACTAGCCCATGAACTAAACTACATGTCACTTGTAGGGTCTTTCCATGAACATGCCCATTGGTGCCTCTGTCAGCTCTCATGCCTCACAACATATACCACAGGGATGGGTCTTGAGGACTTGGAGGTGTGTGAGCGGTGCTTCTCCAAGTCTAATGCACTCGCATGCTCTCTTTGACAAGCCAGTATTTTCCACCACAAACAGGCCATCTCCACCTATTTCAAACACAACAACAGCATGGAAATTTACACCTGAGTAAGTCTATCACCAATTTCTGTTAACCGTCATTTAATGGCCATGGGTTTGTTATAGCAACATTTCTTTATAACAACTATAAGCAGGCTCTAGACATATTGTCCTCTGGGCCTGCTGCACTGGCTAAAGTGATGACTGACCTTAGTATTGCGGATGCTAATGTGTTCAAGGAGTGGCGGGAGGAAGAGAGGGTATACCTTGAAGGGCTACAGAAGGAACCCATCACTGAGACACTTGAGATGGAGTACTATCAAAAACTTGTCAACCTCCATGCAAGTGGGTAAGTTTGAGTTTGTTGTATCCTTGGTACCTTATCACTGACATAATCCTAGACATGATCTGGACACAGCTTGTGCTGCGTGGATTCAGTCAACTCCCAAAAGCATGTCAAGTAGGTCAAGGGATACAACCATGTCCCTTGAAACTGCCTGTCAACATACTCTCAAATGCTATGAGAAAGACCTGAGGGTAGCACAGGATCTGGAAACATAATTGGGGATTGTTGAGCATTGGGAGTCTGGCAACCCTGAGTGGCAGAGAGCTGAGGAGCTCATATCTATGTGATGGTATCAGAGAGCTCTTGATCATTTAGAGGGTTTGATTGTGGCTTGGATGTTTGAACTGACAAAAATGAACATGTCTCAGACTGGTGTGTACATCATTTTTAGCCTTTATAAGAACATATCTAATGTGAAGTACAGGATATAAAATATGAAAGCATATCTCAAAGGCTCTTCAAAGCCACTCACAGGCTATCCGATCTGCACTTGACAAGTACAACAATGCTGCGAGCCTTCTCCCCACCCCTCACTGTCAACTTGATTGGAAAGAAGTGGTAGAATATGCCTTTCTTGCCGACTTCGACCTCCTGCATGATGCATGCCAGGACATTTCTAATCATCCATGGTCCACACCTGCTGGATGGCTTGCAATGGATCTTTACTTCAAGATCACATGAGCTCGCAAAGAGATAACAAGGCTTAACATTGAAATTCACTATGTCGCCACTTACATTCACAATGAGGATCACTTTCTTCAGTACTCAGAAAAAAAATGCACTGGACACTGACCCCTGGCTTATACTTCACATCAAACTTCACCACATGGAGTGTGTTCATTTCAACAATCATCACAGACGTCAGCTCTGCAACATCACCAGACTGGACGGTTTTAGTGGGAACATTCTCCCTGGTACAAGTATAGCCACAGGAACTGGGGAAAGTGCCAGTGTGTGGGCACTACTTGAAGCTGATTCCGTGGTGGCAAGCCCATGGGAAGGAGATGGGAATAAGATAGACAGTTGGGCAGAGATTCCAGCTGACCAGCAGAAGGCAGATGACAAGGCAGAGGCTGACATGGCTATGGAAGAGCTTATCAATAGTATGTCATCTGTCATGGAAGCCAGTTCAGACTGATTCTCCCTAAGCAAAAGTGTATTTAAATATTTGGATAGATTGTATTTTGCACCGTACATATACACAAATTTTTTCGGATTTATTTGGGCAAAAACAAAGCCAGGGTGGATGAATGTCAAGCTCACTGTTAGTGACAGCAGGCCTAACCATTTTGGGAAGCTACAGTGTGCTGCAGGATGTTGGATGATTGAGGATGGAAGGCCATGGGAAGCCAGTTGCCGACATTGATGGCGATGGCATTGCTCCCAGTAACAAACAGCTCAGGAATTCTCCAAGTCCCGCACAGAGGTATTGAACGATTATTGACCAACACCAAGTTCACTCAAGTTCACTTGAATTAGACGGGAGGAGGCAATACACAATCACCTCTAATAGCAAGGCTTATGTGGGATTCACAGGTGTTCCTAACAATGACAACAAATTCCCAACACACAAACTACCCTAACCTGGCCTAGTAATAACCCCGGACAGCCAAGAGGGGTGGTTGATCAATAGAATCTTGGATGAGCATGTGCGTGGGAAAGGTGGCCAATTCTTGGTGTGATGGCGTGGCTGGGGTCCTGCTCAGTAAAAATGAAAATTCACATGTTTGTATGGCTACAGTTGTGTATAAGTTGTGTTTGACTGAAACTTGACTGTCCACAGTTGTGCTTCAGTCATCTGAAAGCCAAGTGGTTTCAAAACTGTTTACCCTGCTTCAGTATTGTGTTAGTCTTGTGGATGTCAAGTAGATGTCGTGCTCATGTACTGCAGAGGTATGATAGCTCAAAAATATTATATTCCAGTATATATTTACATAAATATGCAAAAAATCGAGGTAGGCACTGTCTGAGGGGCTTACTAGGATGCTAAGATAAGCAAAGGAAGGGGGTGTTATATCCCGAAAATCCAGACCGAAAATAATATACTTCAGAACTCCAAACCGGAATTATGACTTGATTCTCCAAATATGTTTATGGACTATCTTTATGCCTACATACTCTCACACCCACATGCTTACTTACACACTTAGTTCATTTCTGACCCTGGACATTAAATAACTCCTACCTGATTATTATTTACCCGATCCGCACATTATGTTCCCTGGACTATGACTCTGACCACAGCTACAATTTGTATAACTTGAAACTCCAACATCCCTGGACTCTGCCACATCTTCAAGTATATAAACTGTAGCACTCCATGTACTTTTGTCAGTTCGAATATCAATTTAGACTTCTACTTGCAACTTCTCTTGTCTATCTTACTCTACTCTACTTGACCTCTCATAAATCAAGTCCGGACCTCCGACACCTCCGACTGGATTAGGTATAGTAGGAACTTGTAGAAACATGGTTCTTAACAGGGGGAGGGAGAAAATGAAGCCCATGGGAAGGCAGGAGAAGCCAGGGAAGGGGGAGAGATGAAAGAAGATGAAAAGAGGAAGAAAGGGGATGAGAGGAGAGGAGCAGGGGAGAGAGAGTAGCAGAGGAGGGAAGTGGAAGGGAGGGAGAAGGAGGCCAGCAGAGAGGAACAATGGGGTGGGAAAGGAAATGGGGATGATAGGTAGTGAATCTGCAAGCATAATGCAGCTGATGAGCAACATACACATGTACAGCAAAGGATGAATTCACCTACTACAAAAGAGGAGGAGGGCAAGGCTAAAGGAGCACTGAGTCAAATACTACACTGTAAACAAAGTGGTTGTTGGAAGAGTAGTTGTTAGAAGGAAGAATCAGACTTGGTGAAGATTTGATGAAGTTCGTGCACAATGCGATCAACATGCCCATAATATTCGTACCAGGCCTGGCCCCTTGGTTTCCTTCACAACACAGCTCAACTAGAGCATGAAGGCATTCTGGTTGCAATTTTGCATGTACCTTAAAAGCTGTGCTGTATGACTATTACTAGACTGTTGGTGGACTTTCAGATCACTTGACATGACTATTGCAGTACAATTGCGTGACTGCACTTGAATTTTTTGTTTTTACTGAGGGTCCTGAAGAAGACAGGTGGTTACCAGGTAGACAGTTGGCAGATACAGAAGCATTGGATAACTGGTTAAATAATTGACAGCCTCATCTTGTTTTAAAATGGGGGAGAGTGTAACATTGTAGACACTACTATTGTTTGCTCTTTGGACCTTTTCAGACCTATTTCCTCTTTTGGATATCAACTTACTACTTAAACATGGCAGACCATGGTGGATATAACTTGTCCACATATGCATTAACAATCCTTGTACATATTTATAATAGTTTAATTAATATGGGATGCTTACATATCCTTCCACATATTTAAAATTTGCAAAACAATAGTTGATGTCCACATATGCAATGGACAATTGAAAATATTACTAAATGGAGTATTGTCTGGTCGAATATGAAAGGCCCACATATTTTCAATTGTCCATTGCATATGCAGACATCAACTATTGTTTTAAATATGTGGAAGGATATGTAAGCATCCCATATTAATTAAATTATTATGAATATGTACAAGGATTGCTAATGCATATGTGGACAAGTTATATCCACCGCGGTCTGCCGTGAAAGCTTTGTTTCCCATATATTTAGTCTTGTCTCATCTTGTACATATACTTCAACATCATCAATCCATAACATGATACTGTTTAGTTCATTGGATCCCATCTTGGATATTCATACCACCAAACAGAGTTCCGATATCACACCTTTTGTAAAATTTGCCCTTAACATGGACATGGACAGATATCAATGCCCTGAGTGACCCCCTCGTAAAAAATCATTAATAAGTGTTTCATTGAACAAATATTGGCCAGAGCCAGGGCAATTAATGGGAGCCAAAATACGACACGCGAGGATCACGTGAACGGAAGGACTTGGGTTGCCAGACTTCCAAACGTTTACGGGCTTGAAAAACAGCTTCACATCTGGGTAGGGAGAACTGGTTCCTAACGGGACCAGGAATGTATAATCAACAACTACCGGCAGCTGATAAGTGATACATCTACCTTGAAAATGTATAGGCAAGACTTCCCATGCAAATGACAGTCAAATGTAGAACCTACAGCCCGTCTACTTCATTCATCTCATTGTCCAGCTCAGACGGGTTCTCAGAACGTTGACATCTCTCCAAGTCCACCAAGAAAATGTCACCGCTGTCCGTCCTACAAAAGTTGCGACGTGCGACATCACCGTGCACATACCCAGCATCATGAATACGTCGGAGAGCCGCCTTCATCTTCTCGCGAAGTGTCTGGTCGATTAGTTCGTCTTCAAGAATGGCATTACCAACAGGTTGCAGAGCAAGGAGCTTCAGAATGCCCCAAACTTCGTAGAAGCCATACAGTGTGGGGATCACCTGGCCTTGGAGATTTTGCAGAGCCGCGTAGGCGTGGGCTTCGTCATCTAGCAATTTTGCTGCATCGGGATAGCGCAAGACGTCGACAACCTTGCAGACAACCTGGAGGTCACGTTTCCCGACGAATGGTGCTAAAAGTCGAGCGTTTACCACACAGCCATTCGCTCCATGGCGAGCGGAGCTGAGGTCAAAGCGACAGAGGCGGAAGTCAAGAGCGAGACACTGGTAATCACCATCGACAGGTAGCATACGATACTCTTGAGCGTCGACAACAGCTCCCTTCCGTTCCTTCCAGGCAGTCGTCGAGGTTCCGAAGTTTCGACCTGGAGGGACAGAGGAGATGGTAGGGGATACATAGAACCAGTCATCCTCCGCAAGCAACACCATGCCGACCCACGCTTTCAGCATTGAGATAGGCTGGTCAGGCCCGTCTAATTCGATGGTGTGGTACTCAAGGGTCTTGCGATCCGATGTTTCAGCGCGGCGCAGGAACAAGGCACGCTGCCAATTGGTAAGGATACCGAATTTGTTGTTGTTGGAGGTCATGTAGCCGTAGATATGTTCGAGAGCGTGCAAGGATTGTCGGCTGAGGGTATCACCAGGAGTGCCATTAAAAGCAGCGACAACCAGATCCGCCGCCCACCAAGTTTTGTATTCAACCTACACTGGCGAGGTTTAACAACAAGCAAACAAGTAGTGACTAGTACACATACGATAACTTTCGGATGCGGCTGTGTGTCACTCATAATCCACGAGAAATCCGGATCTCCTACAATTGCGATATTCCCACCGCCTGGCAAGGTGAACCATCCGTTCACCCCAAGGATCTCCAACACCTTTTGAACCGGCGCGTGTAATGCGAATATTGCATGGGCACGGAGCTTTTCTTCGTTTTCCACAAAACTTGTATCTGTCCAGGCATTGATAGAAAATGGAGTAGAATGCAAATGGGCGCGGGCGGTTGCAAATCGGATGGCTTGGTGAATGTCATGGGGGAAGGAGGTCCAAGACGTGAGGGTCTTAAGATCGGTCCTAGGATATGTCCGTGAAGTTGGTTTGGCAGTAATACGGCTACCAGAGGGACGAAGCTCTGCTTTTCCATAATTCGTAAAGGGAAGATCTGGGAAGCTGGTTTGCATTGTACAAGTAGGAGGCGTCTGGAAGGATGGCGAAAGTATGACGTAACCACGGCAGATATATAATTGCTTTTCTTAAGTCCCATTTAAGACACAGACCTTATAAGGCCCGAAGGAATTTTCCGACATGTTATAGGTGACAGTTGACTCTGACCCCACAATTCACGAAAGCAACATGGTTATTTCATAGCTTGCTGGTACTCTGAACCAGTGAAGCCGTCTATCCACGGGCCTGAAAGTTGCTCCATAAATTCAGACTTCCATTGTTCTAGCATCACGCTCATATCATGGTTGCCTCGGCATTTCCTGAGAAACGCCTGCTCTGGCACCCTCGACAAGATAACAAATTCGTGGTGGGAGGAGGTTCAGATATAACTTTATACGAATGGGCTCCAGACCACCCTGAGATTCGTCATGTCACTTCCCAGCTTGATTTACAGTTCATGAAGGTGAGTGTTATTTTCCGGTGCATCCAATGGATGCTCAAGACATATAATAGTGTTTTGCGTGGTCTCCTGATCCTTTATTCGATGACTTGATGGCCGTAGGTCTAAGTAATGGAAGGGTGGACCTATTACGACTGGAAGCAACTAGGCATGCTCGTAATAACGTGCTTTCCAGCGGCCCTAGTGTTTCACTTCCCACTCGTAATTCACGAGCTTGTAATGCATTGGCATTCTGTGATGCCGATCCCACGTATCTTGCCGTTGGCATGGACAAAGTTCGGGGAGACTCCAGTCTTATCATATGGGACATACACTCGGTGTCCCCTGCCCTGTCAATCCCGCCAAAGGTCACAGCAGTTGTTGACGAAGACTCTCTGTTGTCTTTCCGTCCACACCCGCGTATTCCGCGAGCTGACGTGGGCTCGAGGACAGATAGCCGTGTCTTGCAACAACACGCGCCCACAGAAATTGTGTCCGCCTTATCATTCCTGCCCAATTCCACTCATCTTCTCCTCGCGGGCATCTCGCATCGATGGCTCCGTCTTTTTGATCTCAGGAGCCCCGTCCCGTCCACGACCAACGTTGCCAGCAAGGTCCATGGGATTTCTACAGATCCATTCGACCCTCACCGAATCGCCTGTTTCGGAGACGGTTCCGTTACCGTATGGGATGCCCGGCGCCTTCCGCATCCTCTTGTTACATTTACTGAGAAGGACGCGTATGCTGATGGCGCTCGACGTCGTGCAAACTCTACATTCACGACGATTGAGTTTTCGAGTACACGTCGAGGAACGTTGGCTGTTTTGGAGAGAGAGTCGACATATGTTAGGTTTTGGGATCTGCAGCAGGTGAAAGTTGCGGAAGGCACTCCTTATGGGCGCCAGTCGAGGGACTCGTCGCAGTCTAACAGGGTTGCCAGGCGATCATGGACAAATTTACCTTGGACAACACCTGCCCCGGTTGGAATAGACCCGACTGTAGAAGTGACTCCAGAACCTTCATCAACACTAGCATTGGCTGACACGCGCAAAAGTATGTGTTCATTCTCAACTCATCTATTGTTTCACTCATTTTGTCAATCTAGCAAAAAACTTCACGCGGACACTTGCTTCATTTGCGCTTGTTCCTAGCCCTCAAACGCACCCCTTGACGTCCAACGTCATGGTAGTCAATAACAACGGCGACCTGGAAGTGTATGCCATCCATGATACACCTAAACAGGCTCCCTGGAGCGCTCGCGGAGACCTCGCCATTGGCGCAGGACAATCGTATAAAATTATATCCGGTTTCCACGATAGCGAACCTCCTCCAGAGCCCTGGGATATTCTCTCAGCACCACATGCCCACCCACCAGAATCAGTAGCAAGATCCGATCAAACTCGGGAGGAGTCTATCATTCGCGGTCGCTCTAAGCACGCCTCGTTTGGACGAGGTGATGAAGACGGTTTTCCCGCGTTGGTCTCGAATACCGGTAAACCTCCGGCGAATTTGGCAGCGACCAAACCGGGGAAGAGCAGGACTTACAGCCCTGCGTCGTTCCGTAAATATCACCTTGAGCGCTCAGCCGATCGTTCGACAGTTGGTAGAGATTTGCTTTCGCGAAACGGTTCTGTGGATCAACTCGCCCAAGCTAATGGGGAGGTTTCGCGAAGTCGCAGTCACCGAGCTCAGCGGGACAAAAGTATTTCTAAAGCTAGAAGACAGCCCACGAGAATCATCCAGCAAGTCGTTGAGGATGACATCTCAATGGTCATACGAAATAGGGCTATTCGCGGATACGGTCTCAACAATGTACAGCTTTTCTATCGAACTTATATGAATTATGATGTTGAAATTCGATTTGCAGCCTCCGCACAATACGTATGTAATCCGGAGCGATATGGCTGACGAAACGACACTGCCACAGTTATGGGCCTGGATTAAGCGTACGTGGTGGTATAATATATTTCCAGATGTCACTGATACATGATCGCGAATAGATTCACGGGAGCTGTTTTTTGCGCCTACACCCAGACTACATGGATACGACTTTTCTTATCAAGGGCTACTAGGTATTTGGCAAGGGTTCCAGCCATCACCCCAGCCACAACCTGCACAGCCATCTACCCCGCAGGTCGCCGTCCCCGAACTTCCGTCCACGCCTCCCATCGAACTTGGTGCTCAGCCCAAGGGTCGCGCTCTATCACCTTCGGATGATATCCATGGTGATTTTCACGCCGCTATAATCGCATTGCGCACCCGCAAGGGAGGTGGACCACCATTTTGGCAGCCTACGGTACCGACCCAGAAGCTGGAACAAAGGCAGTTTGCCCTGCAGCTATGTGGCTGGAGTCTCAAAGAGGAGGACATACATAGTGCTATCAAAAAGTTAGTGTATTCGTCTCGATGACGATGTGGTCCGAGTCTAATCTGCTTTTCGTAGATGGGAGAAGGAAGGCAAGCACTCTCGAGCAGCCTGTTGGTTGGTCTTCACGAAACAGCATAACAAGGCTGTCGAGCTATTAATGCGCAGTAAAGGTGCGTACATCATATCGCACGATTGAACCATGCAATGACAATAATTGCACAGACGAATCACATAATATGATGTCTGGGACGCTCGCTGCATTAATTCCTTCCGGGTCTGGTAGTTTGTCCAAGAACCCGGACCTACGCGATCGCTGTGAACGTCTTATCGTCAGGTTACAGGACCCTTATTTCAGAGCCATGCTTACTCATTTAGCTCTGGGGGACTGGACTGAGGTGCTGGAGGAAGAGTCGCTTCCCCTGCGTGAACGTCTAGCTATCGCCTTCCAATTTCTTGATGACATGGCATTATCAACATATCTGCGTAGGACGGCTGAACGCTCGAGCACTCGAGGGGACATTGAAGGTATCATTGTCACGGGGCTTACGCAACCTGGCATGGACATCCTACAAAGTTACGTTAACCGCACAGGGGATATCCAAACTGCAGCTATACTTTCATCCTATGTGTCCCCTGCCAAATTCTCAGATCGCCGAGTCGACCGCTGGCTAGACGCTTATCGGGACTTGCTGGATGGGTTCAAGCTCTTTCATCACCGCGTCGCTTTCGACATCGAACGTGGACAAATCATACAGGACGCTGTACAGCACGGAGATATTGCACCGTTCGAATGGGCGCCTCGACAGATACTCATACGGTGCAACTACTGCAGCAAAGCAATCAGTGTGCCGGCGACGGACGGCCAGAAGACTAGGGTATGGGCTTTGTTTTACTGTCTCCGTTGAAGAAGCCATTGAGTTCTATTCACAGGCTACTGCTTGTCCTCATTGCGGTAGAGCCCTGCCGCGATGTTCCATATGTCTCATGACACTCGGTATCATTCGTGACGACGAACGCACATACGAACTGGTACACTCACGGTTCAAAGGTACTTTCATATTCCCATTTTTTTGACCTTTTGTTCATTCTTGTTTTGGGTACAGATACCATCGAAGATGCGATCGTTCTTTGCCAGAACTGTCGACATGGTGGGCATGCCTCTCACATCCTTGACTGGTTTTTCGGCCAGAACAACACTCAAGCGCACCCGACATGCGCCATTGCAGACTGTGGTTGCCATTGTGCAGATGAATTTTAGGGAAACTCCAGCTGTAATTTTTACTTTAGAGCTTATGTGTAATAGTTCTGCTATGGTTATTGAGTTGCATTTTCACGATGTCTATAATGTAAATAAACCCGAACCAAAGGTACCAAAGTCGTCATTACGGAAGACAAAACCCTCCCCACTAAGAAATAAAAGAGTGGACAGCGCGGGGTCTTGTATCACGCCTATGAGAAAAAGAGCCTGTTCGACGCGGTAGTCGTTGGGATCCTTCAATAGTAACGGTGATATGCCATGCAATGTAAGTACACACGAGCAAGGCTTCGTCAGCCCATTAAGAAAAGAAGGTTGGACCCGCCGGCCGTGAGGCTTGGGGTCCGGTAAACTAAGTCCATGCCAGAACAAAAAAAGAAACTAGAGCCGTAATTTGAAACAAGAATAAAAGGGTTAAAAAAAGGGAGGAGAATATCATAAGAGTGCGATTGTCTTTGAGTTTGATGCGTTTAAAAAATTCTACACGCCTGTTCCATCGGATAATAAACCACTAGATCCGCAGGAATACGCGGGCATGAAGCGATAAGCGAGGTGGGCTTGGTAGTGACGACGATGAGGCGAGAGGTATGCGGGCGTTGCCGGAGTCAAGAGGTGATCCATGATGGCGAGGCAGGTGCAAACAAAGAAAGCAGGTATACGATAATGCCGATAGTAATAGATGGGGGAGACGGGAAAACTGATGCTGATTGGTGTATATACTAGGTGGTGCTCTTCTGGAAGCGTCGTTATCGTCTTATCGTCATTGAGCGTATGCGCTCATCTCCACAGGAGGCTGCTGGTATTGCTGCTGGTACGGCGGCTGTTGCTGATACGCCTGCTGCTGATAGGCTTGCTGCTGGTACGCCTGTTCCTGGTACTGCTGTTGCTGATATTGGGCGTCAGTATTAGGTGAATATGGCTGCTGATCATATGAATATTGCCGTTGCGGTGTGGGCGGGGCGTCAGCGTATGGTCGAATAGGCGTTGCGGGAGCATCTTGATATGCAGCGGGCTGCGAGAATTTCTCGTTGGTCGAGTCAGCAGCTGCTGTAGCAGCTGACGCATCACCGATACCAGCACGGGTACCCCATCCAGTCTATTTAAGGAAATGTCAGCATGGAGGGACACAAAGGCAAAGGTGACAACCGTCACATACCTCGTGTAACGTGCACAGAGCGTAGACTTTCATGATCGCGAAGTAATAACCGAACAGGATGAAGGCCGGGACATGGATAATGTCTTGAGGTCTATGCCATAGATGAGGGAGGAGCTTAAATGTTCGGGTGCACATGAGCCAGACAAAGTAACTAGCGAGAATATTCCTGCGGTGGGGTCGTGAGAAATCAAAATAATCAGGAACAAAAAATACAACAACACTAACCACCATGGTAAATGATAAGGGTTTTCATCCTTGGGAAGCGTACTTTTCCACATCACGTAGCCAACCAGGCACGGACCGACGAGAAGAGTGAACGGGTTGAAAAGTTTGTCCACCTGGCGAACTCGTCCGTCAGCCAGTGACAAACAAAAACAGCTAATAACCTTGCTCACCATCGTATAAGCAACGTAGGGATGCGATGTCCAAACGTATCGTTCCGTGAAGAGGGAGCGAATATCGGACCGCCATGTATTTCTCGTCCACCTCAACACCTGCTTAAGGAACCGCCAATTGGGTTTCATGGTACTAAGCAACTCTGCCTCCTTGCAGACCTGAACATATGTATTCCAGCCATGACTGACCATCCACCGCGTTAAAAACTTGTCGTCACCCGAGTTAAGCTGGTATTTGCCCAACCAATAATCGTGCGTGAAACCGTGCAAAAAGTCAGGGTCTTTGAGAATGACGGTGCGGTAGGCGGCTGTACGACCGGATAGACAGGGAATACCACCATCGATATGCGTCGAGGCTGATATTTCGATGTTCCGGATCGTAAGTCGAAAGGCGGCGAGGACTTCCCAGACGGTCATAGTTTTCCCGCAGGGCTGTACGCGCTGTGATGTACCGACACCACCAATCTTCTGGTCCTCAAAACACGCAAGGGTGTAAGGGAGGAGGGTGGGCGGCCAAATAGCGTCGTCGTCAGCGAACACAATGATGTCAGTGGTCGTATTCCTAATGCCATGCGACATCTGGAGCCGCTTGTTAGCAAAAGGGACCGAGAGAACACGAATGCGCTCAGGGTCGACGGCATTGGCGAGCTCCTGAAGAGGGCCAACCATTTTTTCCTCGGTGATGATGAGGATCTCTTTGGGATTGCCGACGAGCCAGCTATTGGCTGCCTCTTTGAACTCCTCTCCAGCATCAATGGTGGGCACTATGATAGTGACATCCTCGGAAGCGATGTACGTCGGATTTTCAGGCAAAGGGACTGGTCTATAGATGAAAAATGCGGTGAGACGTATTGTATACCATAGGTATCGATAAAATCTGTGCCAACGCCGGCGCGAGTCAGTAAAACGAGAGGGGACGGGCGGTAAAGATCTACCCAATGACACCAAACGGAATGACTAGGATAAGAAACGAAGGTTAGAGCAAGAAGAAGGCATGAACTTGTCGCTCGTTGGTACTTACATACTGCAAAGTTATCAGACGTGAGGTACAACATCGGACGACCCTATTGCCGTAGCGAAGGCGAGAAAGTAACGAGCGAAGGGGGTTCGACGCCAGGCGACGATAAAGAGGAGAAGCGCAGGACAGCACAACACAGGTTGGCGGCTGAGGGGGGGGAATTGCGAATGCACAACGGCCACCAGCTCCGTGTCGGAGTTTGAAATGCTCACCAGCCTAAACCCAAATGATAAATAATTGGTGACAATCAACTTCTTAGCGTGAACCAACCTCGGATAGCAAGCGAGATAGGATATCGTCCACGATACAAGGCCTTTTCTTCAACGATGTCGATGGCGGGAAAAAGATAGTTGGCAACCACGAACAAGATGGCCAAACATAAATAGACTCAGCCGCTGTCACTTACCCCGGCATCCCACGTGGCTCCTCTCCTCGGCAGGTAAAATGCATAAGTATTCACTTGATAGCGAACGACGGCAACCCGTTGCTAGCGGATGACACCCGTCGGATGTCATCTGAGCGACAAGGCTCCAGGCTGCACGGACCATGCGCAGCAAGCTTCTGAGACTTATTTATGTTTGAGCCAAAATTACATGTGTATTTAGGAAACAACAGAGCGAGGAAATACATCAGATCGGAAGAAGTAAGAGAATGACTGCGGCGATGACGATAGCGACTTAACATTGCAGAATAGGAAGGGAGTCAGGGTGGTAGGGAGATTGAGAGGAGAGAGAGAATACAAATGCAGTACTATTAGATAGTGGCCATGCGTAAGTGACGTCGTTCGATCGTTCGATAACAAAAATTCCGAAAATCCTTCATTCAATCGAATCCATCGACAGAGCAGTTCCACTGCCATCGTCCTTCCAAAAATCCATTGGCGGTATCTTCCAGGACAATCTCATTGCGCTTCTGCACGTAAACCTGATGAAACGCTAGTTAGGACCGGGAAGGGATCACGCGCCAGGAACAAAAACATACCGTCTTGTCAGTGACCTTCTGGCGCAACGTGGGGATATTCTCTGCTTCAATTGGAGACTCGAGCAACTCTGAAAGGTCCTCAACAGCCCTCTCCAAATCACTACGATGAAACGAATTAGTATCAAGTCCAAACCTGAAACAAACAAACAAACAAACCGTTGATTATCCTCAAACAACTCCTTCTCATTACCCTTATCTAGATAATACGCCATAGCGTAAGTCCACTTGAGCGTCATCCGGCACTTCTCAACCTCATCTACAGCTTTCTTCATAAACTGTACCTCGATCCACGTAAGGTCCGAGGTGATCTGCATCTCCTCCATCTTCTTTTCCGTCTTGGAATACAGCTCGATGGAGAGCTTTGCGGATTGTTCATGGTTGGCCCAGCGGTTGTAGTACTACGAAGGGCGCCAGTTAAAACGAACAGGCGGATAATATGCGGGTGGTACGTACGTGGAGGTAACGCTCGAGAGACGCACGGCTCTTCGACTGAGCATCGCGCGCGTCAACGCCATCTTTCTCGTCATATCGATTGCACGAGTACCATGCTGTTCCATGTTCTATCCAGGGACCTGTAACAATGACAACACTCAACACAGTCCACAAATATACAACCGACTAATTGCTTACCCATACACACCCAGCAGAACTCGTGCTTGCACTTTTTGCAGGTCATGTGGCTATAATTCACAATCAGGCACAAACTACCCGACAATTTAACACAGCCACGTACTTGCATCCGCCGTTTTTCTCGATAGTGCTCTGGCACTTGCTGCATTCCTTGGTATTACTCTTGATCCAGTTAGCAGTCTCGCTATCGTCACGACATTTCTTCAACCACATTTTGGCCACCCCACAAATGACAGGCCTGTGGTCCCCGTCAATCGGGCACCCGAAGCAGAACTTGTGCGTCGCAGACGCTCCACATGCCACAGTCGGCACCACGGTCGCCAGTGACGACTTGGATGATGCAGAGGGGCATGAGACGGTATGAGTGCACGAGGGGTAAGGGCAATACTTCAGGTTCGGGTTGGATGCGACAAAGTGGCGTATGACGAGTTCACGGAAGCGGTCCCACGTAGTCGTGTCCTCCTCGAGGATACTACGCACAAACAGGTCAGGTGCAACGAGCGAACACCCTTCAGCCATGCACCGGATAGCCATTTCCTGGTCATCACGGATCTTGCTCGTGGCATATGCAATCCAGCAAGACGCGCAAAAAGTATGATCGCACGAAAGGCACAGAGTCTTCGTTTGCGAGTCGTCGAAGCAAATCGGGCAGACAAACGCCTCGCTCGTAGAGGATGGGGATTTACCGATCAAGGGTGATTCGCCACGTTTGGACTTGGAAGATTTCACCGAGTCCACGGTAGAGCGGCGGGTGGCACGGCGGATGCCGGTCGATAGCGCACGCGTGCTGGAGGACATGCTGGAACGAATGGGTGCTTGTGATTGTGAGGTTGGTGGCTCCAATGGGGAGATACCTGCCGAGCTGGTGACCGACGCTGCATTATCCATGTACTTCTCTATTAGGCGCTCTTTGTTCCAGTTCATGTACCGCAACAAAAGGGAGGCTGTATTCTCCTAATATCGACGGAGATAAGCTCGCTTTAACTCAAAAAGCGCTGATAAAGACCAAGACTTACATCCACACCGAAGATGCCACTGATGTGCTCAATGTCAGCTTGCATGAGTTTTTCCACAGCCCCTTGAGTGAGTGACTCGTAATCAATCTCATAAGATTTATGTTTCCCTTTGGATGTAACTTTGAAATCATCATTGAAAGCGTCCATGTCCATCTCTGCATCTGAAGGAGCGGATCCTTGGTTTTATTACTCAGCCCCCGGGCACTTGACGCACAAGACCATGAATACTGACCATCTTCCTGGGTATCCATCAGATCATCGTCATCGTCATAGTAGTCTACGTCGTCGTCGGAGTACTCGTAGTCGGACGACATGATTGTGATAATGGACTAAGGGAAGTGCAATGATACCCGCCTAGGTGGTAAGGGTTAAAGGCTGAAGCCACCAATTGCGTCTTATATTGCACTAAACAGGACAGGGGTACTTCCTTTTCGCGTGTTTTAGCTTCTGACTCGAAAGCAGTCAGATCTTTGATAAAAAAAAGTTGTATGTACAGGCTGTTCAGGTCTTCTCCACGCCTTTACTTTCACAATCGTCCGACCCCCCGCACAGCTTGGAAATTCAGATCTATGTCTTCGGAACCGACAGCAGCTGGAACACACAAGGACCCCGTTACTGGGGAAATGATCTCCAAGACGTTTGTTGTCCCTTTTTTTACGATCTGCTTTTCGCGTCTTGATCGATGACGACGCGATAGGGAGCTCAAGCGTCGCGAAAAGCAACGCGAAAGGGACGCTAAGAAGGCAGAAAAGGCCGCACAGGCTCCTCCATCGCAAGCATCGTCTGCTCCAAAGGCAGCGGTCGCCTCGAACGAGGATGATCTTAATCCCAACGTGAGTATCTTGCCGCCGTTATGATGATTATCATACATTGCAATGCCACCGATATTACAACTTGATGCGGTCAACGCTCGTTTAGTCGACCATATGCGCCACGTCAGGGTTGTATGTGTTGCTAGCCAGCCTAGTGCGCATCTATTTCGCCGAATGTCTGCTCTATGGACTCTCTGCTAGCTTATCTGCACCACGTTGCGTATCCGGACATTTTTAGCTGTTCATGCATTGTGGCCTTTGTAGTGGTTTCCGCACTATTTGCCAGGCTAGATATAATGCCACAAAGAGACCTGCATTGTTCTCCAGCAATCCTGCATAGAGTCTAACGTTGGGAACGTATCGTACACCTGTTCGCTGATTAATAACTTTATTCGCACCATTGACCACTTGACTATTATCCTTGCTAACAACCCACATCCCCAGCAATACTTTGAAATGCGCTCCCGCACCATCCAAAAGCTCCGGGAAACACAGTCTCCCAACCCATACCCACACAAGTTCGACGTATCCACATCACTCACTTCTTATATCGAGAAGTACGGCCAGGAGGGCAAGATCGCACCAGGCAAGAAGCTCGAAGGCGTGACCGAATCGCTGGCTGGGCGTATCCATAATATCCGATTGTCAAGTCAGAAGCTGCGCTTTTATGATTTGCATGGCGAAGGCAAGAAGGTGCAGATCATGGCCAATCTACGGTCAGTCTTGCCAAGATGTTGTTATTATTAACTTGTTGCTAAATCAACAAACATGTCATCAGAGATGCCAAGGATGAAGACTCCTTCATTCCAACTCACGATATCTTCCGCCGTGGAGACATCGTTGGGGTAGTGGGCACCCCATCCCGTACCCAGAAGGGCGAACTCTCTATTTCCCCGTCCCAAATGGTACTCCTAGCACCCAACCTTCACCAACTACCCTCAGGACACTTCGGCCTCAAGGACCAAGAAACACGATACAGGAAGCGTTATCTCGATCTAATCCTCTCAGACTCGACTCGCAGGATCTTCATCGTCCGTAGCAAGATCATCAACTACATCCGTCGTTTCTTCGATGAGCTCGGATTCCTCGAAGTCGAGACTCCAATGACTAGCATGATAGCTGGGGGCGCTACCGCCAAGCCCTTCGTCACACACCATAATGACCTCGATCTCGACTTATACCTCCGCATTGCTCCCGAGCTGTATCTGAAGGAGCTCGTCGTAGGCGGGTTGGACCGCGTATACGAAATCGGACGGGTATTCAGGAATGAAGGCATAGATCTCACGCATAACCCTGAATTTACGATCTGCGAGTTTTATATGGCTTATGCGGATATGTACGACCTTATGGATTTGACAGAGAGTTTGGTGGAAGGGATGGTGAAGTATTTGACGGGGGGTAAGACTTCGTTGCAGTATCATCCTGAAGGGAAGGATGGGAAGGTGTATGAGTTGGAGTTTAAGAGGCCGTGGAAGCGGTACGATATGATCGAGACTTTAGAGAACAAATTGGATGTGAAGTTTCCCCCTGGCGATACGTTGCATACGGATGAGACTAACAAGTTCCTACGCGAGCTGTGCAAGAAGGTGAGCTGAGCAATTGCCTAGCTGCTGCTGCTCCACACTGAACACTGCTTTTGTTAGCACAATGTAGAATGCAGTGAACCACGAACGAATGCCAGGTTGCTCGACAAGGTACAAACACTGTTACTTGACTAAAATTATTGACCTGACGCACGTCCAGCTCGTAGGCGAATTCATCGAGCCGCTCTGTATCTCTCCGGCATTCATCGGTAATATATCTTGCTGTTTCATGAATACCCTTGCCTCACTCAATTGACCACTCCCGTCGTACAGTCGGCCATCCCCAAGTGATGTCGCCTCTTGCTAAGTGGCATCGTTCTCGACCTGGTCTCTGCGAGCGGTTCGAGGGCTTCATGTGTGGCAAGGAATTCTGCAATGCTTATACCGAGTTGAACGATCCTTTCGAGCAGCGCCTTCGTTTCGAGGAGCAGGTTGGTATCGGTGTTTTTGCGTTCTGGAGCAGCTTGTTGACCAACTTCTTCATTTCCAGGTCAGACAAAAGGAGCAAGGCGATGATGAGGCTCAGGGTATCGATGAGACATATGTTGATGCGTTCGTTTTCCCTTTCCTGCTTTCTGTTGGTTTGGATGCTTAATGTCCTATTGGTGTTTAGGCTCGAGCATGGGCTCCCTCCTACAGGAGGCTGGGGCATCGGCATTGACCGTCTCGTCATGTTCCTTACAGACTCTACCAGTGCGTCTGAAGTCTCGATTGATCGTTACGTTCGTTTTTACTAAATGTTCAATCAGACATCAAGGAAGTACTGCTGTTCCCTGCGATGAAGCCCATGGAGACAGCCGCAAACGCTCCGGCAACAGCACCTGGGCCTTCTGGCCAGATTTAGGGCATTTGTTTGGAGAACACGTCGTATTGAACTAAAATTGAGCGGTAGAAGCGGTGGTGCATGATCGATGTAATGAAAATAATAATATATATCCATTGATTGACACGAAACATTAACCCACTTCAGCAGCAGCTGAGATTGGCTTCTGTATTTTTGATATACCACCGTCATATAATCTAATACACGTTAGACCGCTTCAACAGCTCATTGTCCACACCACCGCGACTAATTGTAAAGTTCTATTATTCGTAACACAGCACCCAGAGGTAGTACAACACATCGAAGAAACATATCTAATCTACATCCATCTCCGGAGGCCCATTGTCATCCTTGGCCGGGGGCGGGGGAGGCACGTCAGGTGTTTCGGCCCCGCTTTGCGGTGTCTGCGTACCGCCATTGGGAGTTCCGGTAGGGGTGGGCTCGACCTTCGGAGGCTTCGGCTTGGGTTTCGACAAAATGGGAGTAGCAAAGTAGATGATCTCATCCTTCTTCTTGAGGATGTCAGCGCACTTCAGCACCGGGTCAACGTTCTTTGGTCGCTCAGACTGTCGTGCGATCTGGTCGTCCAACCATTTCTGGATAGTCGCGCATTTTTCAACGATGGACTGTTTCTCCTTCTCGTCGATATGCGCGTACTTCTCCTCGTTGGACGTAGCTTGCGCTATGTAGTTGTTGAGAGTTTCGCGCAGTTCGCTGATTGACCGTGGCCGGTCCTCGTTTTCCCGATAACGATTAGTGATAGGATCGCCAAGAACCTTCAGAGCGTCGAGGCGAGAGACGTAGGCTGATTTAGTAGCCTCCTCACCCTCGTCAGTGTAAAGCCAGTCTTCTGCTCCCTGAAGTGCGACAAGAAGTTTCTCCTTCTCAGGTGCTTGCACGTAGGGAGCATAACGATCGTCCAGCTTGCCGCGAGTATCGTAGACGTACTCTTCGAGAGCATTTTTGCGGTCCTATTCAAAAAATGAGTTATTGTGGCATGTCAGACGGCACAAGCTGATAAATACCTCTGTATCCATCACAAGCTTGTCGGATGAGTGCATTTGTGCCTCTTGCTCCTTATATTTCTCTACGATGGTGCTGTCCAGAGACGAATTGCCCGACACGAAGGGGACTTCCTTCTTCTTGATAATCCTCTTCGTCTTCTTTGGCTTGGCCTCAGCCTCAGCTTCACCGTCAACCTGCATGGCCTCTTCCCGCTCCTCAACCTCCTCGACATATGCGGCCTCGAACGACACGCAACCATGTAAGTTCAGACGAGTCTTCACTTTGATTGCCTGGACATCCCCCTTGGCATCTGGGGGCACGGCTTTGGCGGAGAATGTTGCAATCCATGGGTTGATTGCGCCAGGGAGCATAGCGGGCTCAGCATATTTGGCCTCGATGTCGAACGCATCTTTGCGGTAGAATGTGAGCACTTTGGTCGATGGGATAGCGTTGCCACGAGAGAACACAGTGAGCTCTGTGTCATCATCTGGATCGCTTGGGGTAGGCTCCCACTGCACTTTGATTGGGTAGTGGCTGATATCGTGCAAAGCGAAGTCTCGGACACGGAACGTGGGAGCAAGCATGGCACAAGAGAAGGTAGCGCCTCGGGCCACAGCCTCGTCCTGGTTCAACGTTGTCGAAAGAACTTTGCCGGGGAAGACGGATTGGATACGTGCGCGGACGGCTGGGATACGAGTGGAACCGCCAATCAGCTCGACAGCGTCGATCTGGTCAAGGGTTAACCCCGACTCGGCCAAGGCAATTTGGCAAGGGTCGGCAATACGATCTAGTACGCTGGCGATGAGATTCTCGTAGGCGTCACGGCTGAGCTTCGAAGAAACATCCACATCATTCATGATAGATTCCACATTCAGTGGAGCTTCCGCGTTGGCCGAAAGGACCTTTTTCAGCTTCTCGCAACCCGCTGCCAAGCGGAAAACAGCCTTGGCGTTGGAAAGAACGTCGATCCTGTATTTCTCCTTGAATTCGGCTGCGAAGTGGCGAACGAGAGCGTAGTCGATGTCGCGACCGCCGAGATTGCGATCGTATGCCGTGCTCTTGACGGTCAACTGACCTTTGGCGAATGCGATCACACAAATTGACAAGCTGGAATGACCGACGTCAACAAAGACGACGTGCCGAGGGTTATCGGCATCAGGGAGATCGGATTTGGTGATACCGTATCCTAATGCGACAGCGGTTGTGTCATTGATGAGACGAAGTGTGTTTAAACCGGCGATGGAAGCGGCATCAAGCATAGCCCTCCTCTGAATGTCTGTGAACCAACCGGGAACAGCGATGACAACGTCGGTGATACCAGTCTTCAATTCCACAGCGGTAATATCTCGGATTTTGCCCAAGTACATGGCTGCCAATTGAACTGCAGTGAAAGTGCATCTTTCTCCGAGATAGTTCACCTATCAAGAAATATATCAGAAATAAGTATGATTCTGAACATAAGCACGCAGTGCATACCTCTACGCCGACGGTACCACCAGCATCTACCAAAGTGGCATTGATAAACTTCTTCTCGATTTGCTGGATGTCGGGATCGTTGAGTGTTCGGCCGACGAGTCGCTTCAACGAGCCAACAGTATTTTTGTAATTGGATATCTCTTGGGTTTTTGCGGCTTCTCCGATGGAACGTTGCTTGGGACCGAAAGCGACCAGGGATCTTGAATTGCAAAGTTTCGATCAGCATCGAGAAATAAAAGATTATGAACAGATCCACATACGGAGTTGCACGATTAGAAACTTCATTAGCGATGATGTCGATTCCTCGATGTCTAGCAACACCGATCTAAAACAGAGAACAATTATATCAGAACATCGAGCCAATGAAAACAAATGTCCCTTCACCTTGCTGTGCAAAGAACCGAAGTCTACGCCGACGACCGCCATGTTCGGTAAAGATTAAATCGTTGGGAAGTAACAAGCTCAAGGGTATGGGGGGAATGAATGAGGTGTACAACAGCTGGCAGCAAGGCAGACGCGTTCTGAAACTTTTTTGACCCAGGCAGGCATGCTGATAACCGCTTCCCGATTTGGAATGCATGTTCTACTGCCTTCTTTCAAGTTCCTTTCAACTCTTTCGCCTTCTGTTCGACGTGTTTCTGTATCAAACAGCGGCATTGGGGGCCAGTATACACACACGCTCACCCCGCTGTTGGATTAATTGATTTGACCATTAGGCCAATCACCGGATAAAACAACTTCGTCAAAAACCACAAGTATTGAAATCATAATAATCATGATTACTAGAAATTTCTATATTGATTTACCAGCATATCCGAATACTAACTGTTTGATAGATATTTAAATCCCAAACGATTTTCCTTTGAATTTGTGATAGCCACCGGCCCAAATGCCGGCTACGCCACCTAAAATCTCTGGCACCCAAAACTAGCTGGATTGTTGTGCGTAAAAAGAGTCGGACTCTCGGTTAGCCTTGATGTCTAGTCGATGCAGAATAAACCATTTTGTGACCCGAGGATCAGGTTCTTCTCCAGCGTATTTTCACCTAGTGTTCAGGTTATGTCATGGGATTGTTCTGAATCTGATCCTGATTCCACTGATAGTCGATGAAAGACAGAATTCACGGCGCAATCATGGAGTAGTTATGAATGTACAGTGAAACCGTGAAGGTCGCTATGCCCTTCAAGTTTTTACATGTGAAAGAGTGACACGGATTACTGGCGCACGACCTAAACAACAAGTGGACTAATTCGTCGCCTGAAATATGACCTCCACTGTTGACGCACAGGGATGAGTGATTTTCCAATGACTCTGACAGTGAAATATTGCAACGAGGAGCGATGAAATAAATGTGCTTACTGGCGACCACCAAGTCTGCAATGGCACGGTACGCGATCGCAGGCATAAAAGCCGACAAGACTCCGAGATAACATACAGTCTGTAGAGGTTTTTCACTATTACCAAAAAATGACCGTTCAAACGCCTAGCTGGTCCAAAGTAGCTCTGCATATGCTGAACGATGTGGGAATAGTCATCTGTACAGGATGAGATAGCACAGGCGCTCCCAAGATCTAGGTATAGCAAAATACCGAGTCGCTGAATGCCTACCGCACTATGGCGAGCCATCAGCGTCAAGAAATTCGAGCCCGACTCGGAGGTTGTCGGAGAGATAAATGCATGCACCCCGGAAGTAGAATGTCAGTCTCCTTGATATTTTAGATATGAGTCGCAAATGGGATTGTTCCAGCTGAACACCGGAGAGTGGGAAGCCGAAGTTCAACGTGCTGCGCAGTTTCACCTCCGGGTGGCGTTTTGGTGCGACAGGAAATTGGATTCAAAATCCAGCAGCAGCAACAGCTTGGAGGCTAGAACGAAGTATTTTCCTGGATAAGATCACATACTGTGGGGATAGTGTGAGGGCGTCCTGCTGCAGCGCCATTTGGGTGGCGATCACATGTGAGCGCAAGGCATATTCTGGACCAAAAAAATAATCGTAGATCAGTATGCGGTCCATGGCGCACTCTGAGCTGTCCGCTATCTGCAGGAAGGGTGAAAGCGCCTTCGCAAGCAGTTGATTCAGCGTGGTAGAACAGAATCAACATGTTCCATTTAATGTGGCGTGACAACCGAAGTGACCTACATGGGAAGATCGCTTGTGTTGCTGACGTTACTTCCGTGTCCTTTCCTTAATCTCCCACCACATCTTATCGCTTGTGTATACGCCTTTTTTTCACTTGTGTATATCCCTGAGGCTCCGTACCCCATTGGTGAGGAATTCTGCTGGACAATCCAACGGAATCATCGGCACTATCGGCTGATAGTCAATTTAAATAAAAAGGGAACCAAACAAAGCCCCAACAAGCGGACCTACCCATGGCATCACGTCAAAATAGAAAGAAAAAAGGACGAGCTAACCAGCAGAACCGTGAACGCACGGTCACCACGCTAACGGAGGGACCGAACCCGCAGTTCCTGGTGCCAACTCCCAGTGAAGAGCCTGCCGGCGCTAACATGTCATCGCCTTTTTCTGTTTCGTCCTCTTCTGGTGCTGGACCGAATAACAGCATTCCTAACGGCGGTTATCAAAATTTTGCTTACTCTGGTCCTCCTTACAGCAGCAACTACATGGGTCCCACTCAGCATGGCGGGAACATCCAGCAACCTCAGTTTTACCAACAGCAACCGAATCTGCCGCCTGGTAGGGATGACTTGGAAATACTCGAAAATCTCAAGGCTCAGATCAAGTCTGGACAACACAATCGCTTTAAAGCAACTGCTCAGCCAGAAGCTCTCTTGACCGTCTATCGGGAGGGACTTCAATCCGAAGCACATTATGTACAGCAAGTTGTCACTGATTATCAAGGCACTGGCTTCAATCAGATGGACTACGATGTAGGTTCTGCTACTAGTGACACTGGCACAAAGACCGCTCTGTCGACCGATGCGAGTCGTCGACTTCCTCGCATCCAGACTAAGGATGTTGGCGATCCGTCTGGCGCCCGGAGATCTCTTCATTCTTCTCCAGTGAGCGGTCCCCAAGCCATAAGCAAAGTGCCATCCATTCCCAATCGCAATGTATCGCTCCAGTCCACTGATATACTTCAATATTCGCAGAGTAATTCAATATCACAGGCAGGAAATCGCTACGGTGCCAACAATACCAACAATATCGCCTCATCTCCGTCCAAGCCAGGAAATGACACGCGCAGTTTTCCAGACTCCAAGACTTCTGCCAATGGTTCAGCAGGCTCCGATATTGCCCAACCTTCTCATAGCAAGTTCGGAAACAACACTTCGGAGCAACGAGGTCAAGATCTCAGCAATCAAAAAGTCGATCAGCGGCGCCCTCCAGGCGACAACCCTGTGGCTGGTGAGTATGGTTCAAGGGCGAGAGCTTTGAGTGACGCGTCGCCTGGCAAGCCTTTGTACGATGGCAAAGGGGATGTTCGTGCTAGCCGGGATGTGGCATGGCAGCAGAGGGATGGTCCTACTTCTCAGGATGATAAACGCGGTCGACCTGACCCGGATCGCCCAGGACCTCCCGGTCGACCAAACGGTAATCTTGATTCTCGTTCAAACGGCAATGAAGCAGATGCTCGTGGTCCCGTGCCTAGAGACCAGAGGTTTCACGACCGTGATAGGAATCGTGATAGAGACAGAGACCGCGACAGAGAAAGAGACTGGGACCGTGACAGGGATAGACGGCCTGATTTTCGTCGTGATGCCCGAGGGATGACAGACGCTCGCAGACCACCTCCTGAACAGCGACACTACGAACCGCAGTACTCTTCTGATTTGCCCCGTCGTAACGACAACAGGCCTCCTGCAGAAGACGCAATGGATGTTGACAAGCGTCCGCCTCCAATTGCAACACGTCCTGTACCGATCGATGATCGGGCTGGGCGTCCTGCACCTATCGATGACCGTATGTCTCGTGCTCCGCCTCCTGATCGATCAGTTCGAGTACCTTCTATTGATGACCGTCAAGCAAGGCCGCCTTCTGGCGACAACCGTCGTGCTCCATCTCCCGAGAATCGCAATTTGCGACCTGCTCCACCATCTCAGCCCATACAAGATGTTCCGCTTCGTCTGAGTACTGCGGACAGGAATCCAGTACGGGGGCCTCTGCCCCCCGTGGATGATCACACTGCTCGACCTCCGCTTGAAGACCGGATCAGTCGTCCTACACCTTCGTTGCAAGAACGCATCACTCATCCTCCGGCTTCCCGAGCTGATGATCGTCTTACTCGTCAGCCTAGTCTTGAAGAACGTATTTCTCATGCACCCGCTGCTGTCAACGATCGATCTATTCCACATGCTGACCGCGTTGTCCGTCCTAGTACTGCCGATCGCACTGCTCGACCAGTTGAACCTATTAGACCTCCTGTACAAGAAGAGCGCATGGGTCGCCCGGATGATCGTTCTGTGCGGCCTGTGCCACCCAATGATCGGTATGCGCGACCAGTCACACCTCCACAAGATCGTGCTCTTCCTCGTGAGGCTGGCTATGCCGCCGTTCCTCGCTCTTCCTCAGTTCGTGATGATTCTCGTGTGCTGAGACCTCCGTCCCCGTCCCTTGCTCGTGACTATCGTCCTGCTCGAGCGTTGTCACGAGATCGAGATTTGAGACCTGCCCATCGGCCTGAAGTCGATAGACCGTATGATGCTGATCGTCGGCCGGATCTGATGGATGTAGACCCACCGGCTCGTTTCAATGATCGACCTCCATACCCGAGGCATTTGACACCTCCACCCGCCGCCGATCGTGCGAGGGGTGTGTATCCGCCACCTCTGTCCCCTCAACGTGCTGATTCTGCTTACGTTGACCCTGACCGGCGGTATCCAGTGGGTGATCGACGTGACTACCCATTTGATGGTAGACAACGTCAGCTCAGCGGTTCCGAAGATGAGAGTTATTGGAAGTCCCGACCTGGATGGGACAGGGAAACCCTTGATAAAGAACGTATTGAACGTGCTGCACCACCTGCCAGGAATAATGGTTGGGAGACTCGTGAGGAAAGTGAACGAAGGAACTCTTTCCCAGGTTCCCCATCTACGCGCTCCTTCGACACGTCTCAACAGCGCCCTCTTGGTTCACGTTTGACGGAGAGCTATGCCCGTCCGGGCGAAGATCGCCAATATCCTCCAAGAGAGCATGAAAGACCACGCTATCCACCTACACCAGCTGAAGGTACTCCTGCCTTCTCGCGTGTGAGACCACGTAGCCCTAGTCCTATGTCGCGCAGACCTGGACCTGGCAGCGTGGTAGATGATGGGCGGCCGCCGATGAAAAGGGCTCGTGAAGATGTACCGTATACCGCTGGGTACTATTCGCCAGAGCCGCGTCGGCCTGCAGTTGCCGGAGGCCCAAGTGACTACCCATCTCGCACAGCACCTACTCCCCGCCCTGAAGCTGCACCTTACTATGATGGGCGAGGCCCACCTTCGGGCCCGCCCGGTGGTGGAAGGACTGGTCCCCCGTATGATAGGGACTATCCTGTTGCTCGGGATAGAGCTGCCGATGTCGGTGGATATGTGCCTGGGCCGTCTTCTTATCCATCCAGGTCTCCGCCGCCTTCCAGGTTATATGGTGGCAGGGGTAACTACACTCGTGGCGACGACAGACCATACAATAATAATATGCCCCCTCCGCCCCCGCGCAGTAGCTAAAATCGTAAGTCATCTTACGCAACGGATGCAATTCATAGCTGATTGATTTAGTTTTTCAGCCTGAGGCAGCTCAATGTTTCAACTCGTGAATCTGCGCTTGAAATTTTTCTTGAATATACTGTCCAAAATGCATACTGTCTTGCACGCAACATATGCCGTTGTTGTCTGTTTATTGCTATCACCATGCTACAAAAATTGCTTGTCATGATACGGTACTATTGCAAATACAAGAAATGGCATATATATGGCTCGAATAAGGCCTCTGAAATTGTAGTGAGAGGAAAACGCAAACGCGGGTTTCAATAGAGGCACAGGTGTAGTGTGGCACATATTTTGCATGGAACACAGCAACCAATGAGCAAGAGCTTGAAACTCCGGAAAAGGTGCGTAGAGATCTTAGACCTTCTCAGACATGGGTTGCAAAAGGTCAATGCCTATCGAATGAAATGGTTTGAAGTAGCCGATGAGTATTGTCATATAATGACAGACAAGATCTATGTAATTTGAACACGATATCGAGTCGAAACGCTATACAAAGACGCCTAAATTTGGGGAAACCGGAGCTTTGTAAGCTTTAGCACCGGAATTGACCTTCTCAACCGTAACGCGAACACGGTTTCCTGGCAGGATGCCCCTTGATGGCCCCCAACCTGAGGGGTACTCTCGGAGATTGCATCGACAGATTTGTTGCAGCGGTTCCAGCTTTAAAAAGTGATCTCACCCCGGGATCGGCTACTACAGCCTACTAGTAGTAGCTATCTGACCCTTCACTCTTCTCACTAAACTTTATGCGTTCTTTCTACATTCTTTTGACCATTGCTGCAAGCATGAGTATTCGCATTACCCAGCGAACCTGGAAATAGGTTAGCCAGCCGGGAACCATCACTCGCTGGGACACTTGGAGCCCTGCCGTGTCGTGGACCAGAATGCTGCGGAGGGTGTATTGGTAATCCCTTCCATTCCCCTTGCACCCTCAAAGAAAGAAATGCACGAACTGTAAGTAGTGTCACTAAGTTACCGCAATTTCAACGACCGGATTAATTTTATGTAAATCCACAGTGTCTCCTTTCTAAACTAGACCCCGACCCAACGAAACCCGTAAATATACTCTATCGGGCAAATTTGCCGTATAACGACGGCTCACAAAAAATTTCCCCCGCAGGGCAGTAGATGCATATGCTTAAACTCGGCCCAAGTTGCTACTGTAAGCGCATCACGTACATCAAATGAATATTCTGCTAATGGCGTTTTGGAATGGATAGGCAGAGTCATGCACGAGTAGTGAGTTCGTTCGATTGTTGGTGCGGGTTATGAGAGAAATTAAACATTACTATAGCCTCTGCCATTTGAATGGGCGACCTGGCATTATTAGGTTTTCTTTATGGCCCGTCGTAACTCGGATATAATTGACATTGTTTTAGTGGGTTTAGTGCAAGTGCATATGCTTGCAAATCCCTCTTGCTCTTGCTATCGGACAATCAAACTTTTCATTCCAAGTCATGCTTGCTCTTGTATGATTGAAAACAATTTGCGTGATGCTCTCTGGTTGAGGTTATCGCTAACCAGTCGTTCTCGGAGCCTTATGCAGCTTTAGGAGATCTTTGACTCTTTGTTCTCTGTCTGGACGTTCGCTCTAGCTCAACACCGAGTACCTACCTATCGGTCTTGCTTTCGGATTACTAGTATGCTATTCAGGATCGATTCAAAGCTTATGCGGCTCATTGTGCATTGCTTCAGATTGTCTATTGAGAGAGCAACCGCCGAAATTCAGTTTCCCAAGCTGTGGTCAAGCATAGCGTGATCAAGCGGATTCGCTAATGGAATCGCAGCAGTCCCGCAACTAAGTACCATGAAAGACGACTCGGACACCGGAGCCAAATGGCTTTCTTCCTCCAGAATTTTCCCTGTAGTTTACATTGGGGGAGACAATACAGGTCGAGCGTACTGTTATATAAGGGCAGCATATCACATGAGGTTGCAAAGTTGACATGGCTATGATTAAGATCCCACTGTGATTACGACTTTGTTATTCAAAAGGTCAGCTTGGTAAGAACAGTGAAGAGAAGGTTGAGCAAGGCGATCGTGACCGAAGCTCATCCACAAAGTGAATACTCCATCATACGGCCCAGTACGTTTCTATCTTCGCCTTCACAATATGTGACGACCATCCCGGGAAACGCGCTCTCACCCACAATGTGATGCAATCGCTAACCTTGAGGCTGCGAACAAAACTTCCATCGAGCGACTTCCAGCCGCGCCCATTCAAGTCTGCCTTCATTGCCGCAGGAGATTCGATGGAGTCAAGGTAATGCCATGTGATGGTATGATGATGGATCGTACGCTTTGCGTGTACGTTCCTTTGGAGGTGTGTCGGGGGAGGAAGAAACGGATGTTCAGGGTCCCTCCGGGTGAAGTGGAATGGCGATTGTACAAGTATGGGAGAATCTGATTCGCATACCAAGAGATGTGCTGGCCAGGTGACACGCCCCTGGTTGAACATGTCACGGTCGAGGGTCTCTACACTGGCATCGTACCAAGTATACGAGCCCCGATAAGTTCCATGATTATCACGATCGTCTGACCAACCCTGGTCTTGACTCCAGAGCTGGAATACGATTTTTCGGCAAGGATACTCTCCTCTAGGAGGGAGCCATTTTGCTCTTACTGCTTCCTCATCATTCGGGATTCCTAGATGTAATGGCTCCATGGAGCCCAACCCGACATGCTCGACATGCTCTTGCGTCAAAGTGATATTCCCTTCTGTGCCATATACGGCGAACGGCAATGTTCGCATATACATCCCGTCCTGCACCTCCGCGTTCCCTGGAGTAAGCATATCCCACTCGAGCGTCACGGAACTGTGAGGCCAGTATGACGCATCGTCGAGGATCTGGTCAATGAGCTCTACTGGGAGAGGTCTAGAGATTTTGCTAAAATGCTCTTTGACCAAGATGATGTCGGCGATGGTTAGCTGGAATGGTATGGGGGAGGTCTGTGGCCGTTGGTATGAGAGTGTTGATCCCATCGATGTCTTTGTTCACCGATTGTTCGGGCGCTTGTAAGTTTGACACGGGGCTCAGGCCTTATTCAGAAGTCTAGCCCCTATAATTGTTCTATTTGCAACGGTGAACAATTCTAGAATGCTAGAAATTATACCTGTACATCCTGAGTCCGCTGAAAAATCGGACGAAAATCAAAACCTCTACAAAGGGCCACCTCTACAAAGGGCCACCTCTACAAAGCGCTGGGGTCGCCCAAGCATTTTGATATAACGATGTTCTGAAAATAAGTTATGCAAGGCCAGTCTGAGCGATATGTGATCTGATGACGGCTTCTCCCACTGGGAAAGTGAGGTCAGCGAGCATGATCTGCGAACGCTGATATCGGTCTCCTACCATTGCCAATGATACTCTGAGTGGCTTCAATGTCCTGAAAATAAGCATTGTCAATCAACAGTGCCGATAATTACATAAAATAGAATGTAGCTTACAATCATTGACGTAAAATGCTTTACATCAGAAGACATATCTATCAGTGAACCGCAGCAGGGGTGTACTTAAAGGAATTAGATCTCACCGCATAGAGCGCTCGCTGCCAGTTGTCTTTTCGGCGATGTATCTATGATGTCACATTCATGAGGTATATACTATGAATGAAGATAAAAAATGGACTCACTTGAATAAAGTGTGCGCGGAAGTATTCTGACACCTCCTCATAATTATTTCGTCGATCCCCGAACGACGTGATGCTGTGATGATAATTGAAGCAATACGACGTGACATTAGTACGGCTCGAGCGTCATGGAAAAACTATGACGTACTATTTGCGAACTTTGATCCCAGCTTCCAATTTTTTTTTCAACAGATCCGCCTATGACAGTATCATGAGTACATCTTTGAATAACGGATCACAGCAAATGCGTACCTTGTTCAACAACAGAACGAGGTGAGCCCCTTTCAGTAGTTTGTTGGAACAGATGGCGGTAAACAACTGTAGCGAATCGTGGATTCTATTGGTCCTTCCGTCTTCTTCCAGGTACTAGCACCGACGGAATCGGGATGAATAACAATGAGTAAATGAACGAACTTCGGACCGAGATCATTTGCAAATTGCCCTCACCTGATCAAAGGCGCTCATTGGTGCCAGAAAGATTATTGCAGTCGCTTTTGGATGGATATCAGTTAGTCAGATGTTGGGAAAAATCTAAGATGCCGATAATTTCATCCCGAAGCAACGCGCGTGCTCGGAGAAACTAACGAAAAAGGTAAGGACCTTAAACATACCGTCATCGAAGTAAGGCACCCATGCATGCCGCTAGAGAATCCAACACAGGAACGTTAGAACATCCTTGTGGCGTGGGAGGTGGCGGAGAAGCACGCACCATTCCCCTCTGTTGACCAAGACAATCCCAAAAATGAGTGAAAGGACAATACCAGAAAAGCAGAAATACTCACTGCGCCCCCAACGTCATACATCAGCCAGTTGTAATGTACGCCACCTAACACTATGTCGTAGCGGTGCTCTGCGACACCCAATGTTTGCAACCGTACATTCAGGATGTCATCTAAAACGGAAGGTCAATCAATACCGCCAGCATGACGTGCTTAATACCTTGTACCTGTCGTTGGCATATAATCTGGTTCCGCAAGGCGACGTATATTATCCAGGAAACTACAGAACAACATCAGCATTATAATGAAACGAGCATTTAGCCAACCTCACAAAGGAGCTGCTTCGTCTAGTCGCAACTTATGGAGCCGCAAAAGTCTCCTGATAGCAGGATGTTGCCAGAGGTCTTCGATCTCTTCGACCAAGCCAGCTAACGTTTTAGCAGCGAGGTTCGTCACGCTGGCCATAGCAGTTGTTTTGAGGTCAAAAGATGGTTTCCGCAAGTCTGGTAATTCGTAGCTGCGTTTGGGTGTCACGAGTGCTTGCCAGCCGGAGCGAACAAATACACCAGGGCGTCCTCCCGCTATCGAGACGCCACCATTGAGGTTGGAAGCCAGGGTATCTTCAATGGCGATAAGTGGTAGGAGCTTGGTGCGAAGGTCGCCAGCGTATATGGGTGACCCGATGCGTATGGTAGATGAAACCTCGGAAGACGAGTCCGAGTGTGAAGACGTCACAATATCAGAGTCCAGTTCATCTAGAATCATGCGTACGGCTTTGATAACGTTGAAATAGACTACTGGCCGCCAAGATGGCCGTTCATGATCCAAGGTTTGTGACGCGTAAAATAGTTGGAATTGTTTTTGGAGAGTGGATTTGCCTGACTCTGCCTGACCAAGGAGCATCACTACAAACGCGAGTATCAGTGAGAACTATCCGATGTATACACCTCGATATTCGTTCTTCGCGAAGTCGATTGATTGACACTACGGTTCGTAACAAGCACGTACCTTTCACCTCTCTTTTGTGTGCATCCTTCCTCCTCAGGAACTCTTTCTGTATTCGTGTCGCGCCACTACGTTTAAAGAAAATTGCGGATTCAATTGAGAGAACATACTTTGAGCTCTGCGTCGATCATGTCGTTGATTCTTGCGGCCTCATCGCCATCGGGTAGGTTACGTCCTGGCATGATTTCGGACAAGTTTGAAGCAAATGTGGGCTCGGAAATGGTAGGATAGTCAAGCTGTGTCGTATCGACCATGATAACACGTTAAGTATGCAAAAAACGGGCATAAGATATGGTTCCGCTGGTTGGTTGGCAGGTGGGCGCCTGGCAAACATGTTCCTGGAGCGGACTTGATGGAACGACGGGGCGACTCCACATGGTTAACATTTTGAGTCAGGGGCAGCTATATTCGTCACTTGGATTCTTTTGTCGATGATTTTCGGTATTTCTGAGTGCGCCCTCTTTGTGGGGTCTTTGTGATGTGTTTCACAACTTGTCTACTTGCGTATACAAGGTACAGTTTGGTGAATTGTAACATTAATCCTAAACCCAAGCGTTGACAATCAATCAGAACATCTTATCTTCCCATACATTACCTTAATAAACGGCTTACCATCCTTGGCGATCGATGACACCGCCAGGAACGCATTCCGATTGCTGGAGGCATATTCGAGTCGTGCCAAGGACCCCGGTATGTGCAATAGGTGCGACGTTGAAGGAACAACCGAGATGCTGGATAGGTACTATACTAAAGGGGTACAGCTCTGTTCAAAAAATTGTAGATCCGATTTTCAGGCGGCGGGGACAGCCGGACGGAGGTAGTCGATTTGAACTTTAAATTACATCCGATTTCTTGAATTACAACAGACGTTGGGGTCTTCAGTGCACACCGCCATGTCCCCTGCGACTACTTGGCTTAGGTTTATTTTTCTCCTTGCGACACCCCACGCACACGTGGCCGATTAGTTTCTGGAATAGCTTTGTGGCGTCATCCAAGTTGAACACTCTCTAAATGCTGCCTTGAACTCTATTAGCACATAGTATCCATATCCACGCAGCAATTTCTTCTGATCGAATGCTCTGAGCGCTGACCCTTGACCATTATCTGCTACATTCTGCAATAAGTGCATATCAGTCGGCTTCTTTGTGAGAACGGACGCTTGGAATACTAAATCACTAACGGCCATTCTTGTTGTTACCCTGCCACACGCAGTTCATGCCGCCTCGGCCAACAATGTATGACTATTGTATATTGGCCGAATAGAAGATGCAATGCTCGCAAATTGCCAGAAATTGCCTCGCGGTCTCTCACGTTGTGTATCTGTTGAATGCTTACTACACCGCTACACCGAATGCGAAAGGCACAAATTCACGCCACAAACAGTGCGTACCTCATTTACGACATATTAGGGTCCAGAGTCCAGGGTCGCCGATCGATCGTCCTCGGTCCGTATGTATTCATTCAATGGTACTGACAACAGCATCCTCCCAGTATTCAAATTGAAGTGAGCAACTGTTAATATAATGGTGGTCTAGTAGTGGCGGTCCGCGTCCGATGAAAAAATGTCGTGATTCTTGTGGAATCTGGCGACCAACACTGCGGTGCTCACCTCGCACCTTGTCGTTGATGAAACTCGGCAGGACTGTGGTAGAGGGGGTGTTTATTACGCCAATGATTGTAGCAAAAGCCGTCTATTCAGAACGAACAGGTGGCGCGGTAGAATGAGCAGACCAGCTTCGTCACTCCGTATAAGTATTGCACTCACTGCGATCAGATCATCAGTAACTGATTAGCTTTCTAATCTTTCAACAACCCAAAATGTTCTGCGAACTCATCCTCTCCTTCGGTTCTGGTGCTCATTTCGACGCGGTGCCTGATGACCTCTGCATTGGGTTCCCCTATCAAGTGCTGCAAAAATCCATTGGCCATGTCTTGGCCTAGTTTCGCCATCTCAGTGCTGGATTGTCGAGATACCGATTGAATAACGTACCAGCAGTCACACCAGAGCTGGTCCAAAGCCTGTTATTATCGTCAACAGTCCAGCGTGCCTTCTTGATCCAAGTAATAGGAAGGTCGCTAGTATCCTCCTACAAATACAAAGTCTCCTGAGCACTCATACCATTATGGATGGACAGTACTGATAGTGACCATGATAAGCGTAAAAGCCGCTTTATTCGTCGTGGCCTTCTTCCCATTCAAGATTCCGGCTTTTGCTAAAAACCACGAGCCAGTACAAACGCTCATAATGTACTTGGCGCCTGGCGCTTGCCCCTTGAGGAACAGCACGATGGGATCGGCAACATTTTGTAAAGCAGCATGTGCTCCTGCGCCACACGCGCTTGTTGAGCTGATAAACCACAAAGAGCATTGGGAAACCATTGCGTACCTCCAGGGACCAAAATGATATCGTACTGGGTTTTAGAGCCAGTGGTATCGTACGATGCGTCTGGCAGAATCAGCGGTCCTGCAGCAGGTTCAATCGGTTCCAAATTGTGCGACAAGTATGTCACATCGATAGAATACGCAGGAGGGATCGGAAACATAACACTCCTCGAGCTACTCAGGTACTTGGGAGAGACGAACTTCAGCAGCTCGATGGGACCCTGATAATCAAGAGCGGTGACTCCTGAGAATAGGCAAACTGCAAGACGAAGAGGTTGGGCCATTGTGATTGATCTTTATGTAAATTGCCCAAAGTTTGAATCAGTCAAGTTCGGATAGAACTAACTGTCTGCTGTTAAATAACGATTAGCAAGCGAGCTGAAATCGAAGGGCTTTCGAAATTTCCGAAATTCCATAACTGAACTGGCATGCCCCAAATCCGGTAATTCTAGCGATCAGTTTTTTCTTGCACCTCGCCGAGTCTTGCAGGACCATAACTTTTAGATTCAGGTTATCGACTGATCTGCTCATTGTATTTCTGCTGTAGCTCAGTACGCGATGTCTACAAGTGGGCTCAAAGCTATTGCCCCGGTGCCAACCGCGGCAGATTTTCTGGATATCGTTTTATCTAAAACACAGCGGAAGACACCAACGGTATGTAGAGATTGGCCAGACAGAATCCAGATCGTGCTCAGACAAAAGATCAAAGGTCATCCACAAGAACTTCAAGATCAGTCGTATTCGCAACTTCTATATGCGAAAGGTCAAGTTCACTCAAGACTCATTCGATGAAAAACTGGGTGCTATCCTCACCGAGTTCCCCATGCTGGATGTACGTTACCCTGCTTATTTGGCGCAGCCGTTAAACCTGAGCATCAATGTTGCAGGACGTGCATCCTTTCCTTTCGTCGCTCATGAATGTACTTTACGATAAAAATCACTACAAGCTGGCACTGGGTCAGCTGCGCACATGCCGGCACCTCATTGACCATGTGGCCAAAGATTATGTTCGTCTCCTTAAATTCGGAGACAGCTTGTACCGTTGCAAGCAACTCAAAAAGGCGGCTCTTGGCCGGTGAGTACTAATCCATCCACCGTGTTGTGTGAAGCAATTTTTGATCATGTTGCGACTGCTCCAGCATGGCGACAATAATGCGCCGACAAAAAGATCCCCTGGCCTACCTCGAACAAGTCCGCCAACATATATCCCGCTTACCCGCAATAGATCCTAACACCCGTACGCTCTTAATCTGTGGCTACCCCAACGTTGGCAAATCCTCTTTCATCAATAAAGTCACACGGGCAGATGTAGACGTCCAGCCTTATGCATTCACCACCAAGTCGCTCTTTGTTGGCCATCTGGATTATAAATACTTGCGCTGGCAGGTCATTGATACACCTGGGATTTTGGATCACCCGCTGGAGGATATGAATACGATCGAGATGCAGAGTATCACAGCATTGGCGCATCTTAAGAGCTGCGTTTTATACTTCATGGATCTTAGCGAACAATGCGGGTATACAGTGGAAGCGCAGGCACGTGTGCTACCTTTTCTATCGGAAAGAATAACAATAACGCTTCGTTTACAGTGCAAGCTGTTCCACTCCATTAAACCTTTATTTGGAGGCAAACCCACGTTGCTTGTCATCAATAAAATAGACGTTACACGCTTGGAGGACCTCACGCCGGACAATCGGGACCTCGTTCAAGAGATCATCGACACGGAAGATGTCCAGTGTGTACAGGTATCCTGCCATTCGGAAGAGGGTGTTATGGATCTCAAGAACAAAGCATGTGACGCACTCCTCGCACATCGTGTCGACACCAAGCTTAAGGGCAACAAGATTAACTCGATCATCAACCGGATACACGTTGCACAGCCCAAGGCTAGGGACGATCTCGTGAGAGCGCCTCATATTCCCGAAGCGGTGAAAGGAAAGAAGAAGTATGATAAAAATGACCCGGAAAGGAAGAAGTTGCAGAGGGATATCGAGCTGGAAGAGGGTGGTGCTGGAGTATTTAACATCAATATGAAGCGTGCGCCTTTCTTTAATTTGGTTATTCATATGCTGATAATGGCATTTAGAGGACTACCTCCTCGCCAATCCAGAGTGGAAGATGGATACGATACCCGAGATCATGGATGGAAAAAATGTGGCAGATTTCATCGATCCTGACATCGCCGAGAAGCTCGAAGCCCTGGAACGGGAAGAAGAGAGATTGCAAGCAGAAGGCTTCTACGAGAATGATGAGATCATAGTAAGCCTTCTTACCAACTTATCTCTCGACTTGCATCTTAATAACTCACTCGCGACTTAGTCTGACTCGGATGACGAACGGGAGGCGGCTGAAGCGCAGTCAGCACTTACGCACAAAATTACTTCGCAGAGCATCAAGAAGTCGAAGAGAAATCAATCTCGTCTACCTCGCACAGCTGGCTTGCGAACTCTCACAGAACTGACAACTGAAATGACGGCGGCCGGTCTTGACCCCAGCAGAATCCAGGAACGGGCAACGTTGCTGGCAAAGGTGCAGGGCGCGAAACGGAAACGAGCAGCAGAGATGGATGTAGACATGGATGATGTAGAAGGTGAAGGTGAAGACGACGGCGATTGGATGGATGTCGACGGAGAGGACGCACCAAATAAGCGAGCCAAGGGAAACGCTGGTCGTGCTGTTGCGGTTAACAGCAGAGCACCGCGGACAAACCGTCAACTTGCTGGTATGCGGGATGAGGGAGTACGTTTCAGACTTTCTAGTGCTAGATGTCCTCTGACTGATTTTGTATTCTGTCGTTTAGCAAGCGGCGAAGGCCGTCAAACTGCGCAATCTTGGACAGAGACCACGCAACATGCTCGCAAAAGCTGGCGAAAGCGATCGCGCTATCAGAGTCAAGATGGTACGTACATCTCGTTTTCTCTCGTTTTCTCATCTGACGATCTTGGCATTTTGCAGCCAAAACATCTCTTCGGTATTTTCACTCCTTCATCTCACCCTCCGAGCACTGCTGACTGGTTATTTTTATTTGTAGCTGGCAAACGCAAAGGTGGAAAGACAGACCGCAGATAAGGCATTTAGCTTGTTTCATTCATTTGTGTTTTATCTCCGTATTCTCATATGTTGTCCACCAATTATTAACATCTATCCGTACACTACGTACATCTCTGTCTTCCAGACGCGAGATAACCAACAACCAAGTAAGGACAAAAGAAGTGTGCAAAAGGCACGAAGGTAATAAGAACTTCAAAAGCTTCGTTACTCGTCGTCATCTGGATTCCTATGAAGTAAGTAAACTTGCCCTACGACAGGCTCCCAGTGTAATCGTGATGATATGGTGATAAATTAATGGAAGGTTGGCGAAGGAGGACGCCAATATAATATATAATGTAGAGGTGTGAAGCGGGGCAGGATCAGTCCCAGTCGATGGAGATGCCACCAGGTCCAGCACCAGCGATGCCAATTCCTCGTTCGCTCTCGCGTCGGAGCCATTTCAGCGCACGCTTGTCTTCTTTGAGATATGGCTCAAGGAATTCTCGGCATCGTTGGTTGTGCTCCTACAATCATGTCAGAGAATGTGCGAGAAGGCAACAGGCGTAAACATACCTTCAACCATTGCTTCTCCTCTTTCGAAAGCATAGTTTCCTTGACCATCCTAGTTTGAATGGGCACGCAGGTGAGTCGGTCGAAACCGAGCCAGATGTCACCATTAAATTCGGCTTTGGTCTTGACGCGTACAACGGCTAGAGCAGATTCGATGCGCATACCCCACTTCCCTTCCAAATCTATTTCGTAGTATATCAGCACATAACTCGTCATATCACAAGAGAACAAGCTTACAGAAACCAGGTTCGTTAGTGATGACATGTCCAGGCACGAGAGGAACGGGGCTCGAGAACGAATGGGGCCCTTCGTGGACATTCAGGAATGAGCCAAAGCCGTGCCCAGTACCATGCTATATGAATTTAGTTCAGTTGAAATCATCAACAAATCAAGATATGAATGTGACCGACCATATAATTCAGCCCGTCCTTCCAGAGAGCTTTGCGTGCAAGGACATCGAGCTGAGCACCTGTCGTACCTTCGGGAAAGACTGCGCTATCGATGGCGATGTGGCCTTGCAGCACCCTGGTGTACGCCTCTGATTGTTCCTGCGTTGGGCGACCAAAGTGTACTGTTCGCGTGGTGTCACAGGTTCCATCCCTGTACTGTCCGCCGGAATCACTAAAGAAAGAAGATCAGCTCAGACCTTTGCTCCTAACTAGGCGATAATACTTACTTGAGATAGGGAGTCTCATTGTCGATCGTTCTGGCCCCGCTCTTCGTCGGTGAGTAGTGGGGAAGAGCTAACAAATCATTAATGAATCAACGAATTACACGAATTAATGAAAGAGCACATACCAGCATTGGGACCACTAGCACTGATATTCTCGTATGCAAGTCCCCAATAATGCTTGTTGTGCCTCCTGAACTCCGTCAATCTCCAAGCAGCCTCGTACTCTGTAATATCAAAGCCCTGCGCCAGCTTATCCTCTAACCATGCAAACCACCGTACGAAAGAAGCTCCGTCGCGAAGGTATGCGCGCCTCATCCCGTCAAGCTCAACACTGTTCTTGACGGCTTTGATATCATCGATGGTGGAGGGCGCAACCGTGTATCGGAAATGCGTCAGCATGAGAGAGATGGCGTATGATGTCTGTGGTGAGATCAAAACTTTCCCTTCGCCCCATTCTCTCCGCCTGAGGAATGACCAAATGTCGTTGTATTCCTTTCTCTCGATACCGAGAGAATGTAAGTAACTGCGGACTTCCTCGTTTACTTTGACCGAGTCGGTGAAGAGCACTGCGCGGTCAAGAGAGAGGAAGAAGTAGGATTGGAAGAGTGGATTAAACGGGATGTCACCACCGCGCAAGTTGAGAAGGTATGCTAGATTGGAAATGTCATTACGAATTCCAGTCAGATGGACAGGAAGTGAAAACGCACCTATTGACGATAGCGAGCTGACGAGCGTCGCGACATGCATTTGAGACGGGGTTGGTGGAGCCTTCGAATACGACAACGTAGCAGGCGGCTGCTTCTTGATCCAAGATCGCAATTCAGCCAACTTCGCGGATGCTTCCTTACCCGTGAATTCCATAGGCTGAATGAAGATAGCCTCCTTCGATTTGGGTGGCTTGTCTTTCCATATCAAATCGACGAAGTTCTGAGGCGGGTAGATGAGCTTGGATGATTTCGCTGTCAGTTGTGCGTTGAAAAAGGTAGCCTTCTCGTGTGAGAGCATGCGTGCATCGATGCCGATTCTAGAATCTTTGACTCGGTCCTACAGATCAGATAGGCTTGCGTCAGCACGAGACGAGGGAGAGGTAGAAATAGGTACATACGACGAGCCAGTCTATCCAGTCCTTTGGACCATCAAAGGCACCCGCTGGAATAAGATGCCAATTCTCATCAATCTCGTCTTGAGCTTGAAGCCAGTATCGGGAGTCAGTGACCAAATATGCCGCCGTCTTTGAAATGATTGCTTGTCCCGCGCTCCCAGTGAAGCTGTGCAACTGTTAGACGGGGTGGGACATAGAGAAAGAAGAATTGCTGAGACTCACCCAGATATCCATTCCCTGCGTTTGTCACTGGCGGTGACGTACTCCGACTGATGCGCGTCTTCGCTCGGAATGACACTGTGCAATGGTCAGAAAAAGGTTATAGGGGAACACTAACCGACTCACTAATAATCGAGATTGTCCTTGGCCATCAGTTTCCTCATCTCATCTAATCGGTCGCTTGTATCCACTCTCTCTTTGATGCTCTCTACATCCGCGATTTTCCTTTCAAGCGCGCTCCCCACGAGTGTGCTTTGTGAATCATTTGGCCAAAAGGGCGGCCGGATGGGACTTTTCTTGCTGCCGCTGGCCTTGCTGCCTCCGCTCCCCTTTGTCTGATTAGACCCTTTGGTCTGGTTAGATTGGTTGGACTGGAAAGACTGTTTGGATTGGTTGGACTGGTTGGACTGTTTGGACTGGTTAGATTTATTGGAAGAGCGTGTATTGGAGTGATGAAGGGGAGGGCGAGGTAAAGGCTCCATCGATTCTTGCTTCACCAGCTCTTTCTCAACCTCTTTGACCTTCCCCACGCCCCATCCATAGCCCCACTTCGAAGCTGTCGACTGCTTGGTATCGGCACGAACAAGGGTACCCGACTTGGACTTGATCGTATTGCCGCGAATGAGCTTGGCTTTGCTCTCGTTGGGAAGCGCCGGGACGTCATATACCTCAGAATCTGAATCGAAAGCAAGCTTCTCAGGATCGGAATGAAGTGTCGCAGTGGGCGAGTACGACCCGGAGCGCGATCGCTGAGAAGAAGACCTAGATTTCTCAGAATGTGTCCGCACGAGATCCTGACTTTTAGACTGCTTGGGCTTCCGAGAAAAGGAAGGGAAGCAAAGAGGAGGCGGCGGCGGTGGAGGCGGTGGCGGAGGTGGAGCCATGGTCGTCTGAGCACGACGGTGAGATGGTGGTGGTCACCGATCAAGAGAGGCACAAGCAGCGTGGTCCGGGAGGGTCACGGACGAAGCTGAAATGCGTAAAGTTTTACTGTTCCGGAAATAGGCATCGGAATCAGACGCAGCCACGTTGTTTTGCTTCCGTCCAGATTTGGCAGTGATGGCAGTTCGGAAACGATCGGAATTCGGTGAAACGGCTCAAAGCAAGACTTCAGCTCCGCAATGAAGTGTCTTCGACCGACCTTTGAGCAGCTTCTAGCTCGTCTTGTAAACGTGTCCAGCTGAGTAGAATGAAAACGGGCTTCCCCGAAATTTCTAGAGCCATCCCGAAATTTCTCGCCAAATTCGCTGAGTAATCACCGAGTTTCAAACAAGCGGACATCCGGGTTGGGTCGGCCGCCATTTGGTGAGACAGCGAATGGCATTATTTGAAGCTTCAGTGATCAGTCCAAGATGGATATGCAACGTGTCGACGGTGAACCGTGACCCTTTCAGTTCGTCCGCAAAACTCCGTCGAGCCCATTGTTCTACGTCCTAATTCGTTTCGGGCCGCGAGGGAAGTAACCCAGAAAGAGATACAGTTCAGAATGTGCCAGCAGAAATCGCGGAAGTGCGAGCGGTGTCTAGGGCTCCAATGATACACAGGGTCCTGCTGCGGTGTGCAGAACGCAGTCGGACGGGACGAAGATGACCAGGAAGAAGAAAAAAACAATTGAGTAAAAAAAAAAAAATAGCTAGAGGGAACGTCGGGGAGACAGCGGCACAAAGTCCGCGCACACACACTATTAGAATGGCACTGTCACAAGGGGCAGCCTGAATGAAGATGCTCCCTTGAATTGATGACAAATTCAGAAACGTGTCGATCGTGCACGAGCCTCGTGTTGGCAAGGTTTAGTCTAGAAGTTACCGCGACATTCATTTGAGAAAATGAAAGGAGGCGGCACTGCAGATCAGTGTCGCGTCCCCGCATAGATTGTCGGTTCCGGGGCTAGACTGGCGGAGAGAGTGTCGTTCACAATCGTGTAAACCCGATGATCGCGATAGTCCGCCCACAAGAGCTCGGAATTCGACATTGACACGCAATTCTTACGGAACTGATGTATACATGCAGAACCAGGGCATAAAAGTCGATGTTTGCGACCGCGTCGCGTCCTGAAGGCCACAAACTGCATATATTGACATGACATATCCGTCTGGGTAAGTCCAGAAACAGCGACGATCACAGTAACACTCGCCTTGTTTGACTCCTTCTATAAATAATCTCCGCTGAATAGGTGAAGTTCCCGTCATTTTGCAATTGGTCCAAGAAAAGCTTGGTAAAGACAATATTATGCCATGCCATGAGGAACGTCTGGCCCCGCTCGCCTTGGCGGGAAGAAATTAGGTTCATAAATGTATGCCTGCTGCAAAAACGCCTAGCGGGAAACCCAAAACGCGTAGGCCCTGGGCCGTCACAACGATGCATCGTTGGTGGTTCGGGTGACTATGAGGCGTGACATTTGATGATCGTCGAAGGTTCGTTTTGAGAAACATATTCACAGAAAGTGAAATATGTGAACTCTGGCAAGGATCCAATGGTTGTGAAGGGCGGGAGGGAAGTGAAAGCGGGCGGGATAAGAAGAAAAGCTGGAGTATAAATGACGTCGGAAACACAAAAATTAACCCCTGTGTTTACTTCCAACCTCGGACAACTCCCGGGTCCCAAGTTCGTTGAACAACCTTCGTGACACGCTGCTATCTACCTCAGGAGTCAAGATAGCGTGTCTGACGGAGGGCCACAAATTACTCTAAATTTGGCGCGAGAACAGCACGACGCAGTTTTGCCTCTCTGTGTTCGCATTGTTTCCAGAGGACTCGGGAAACTAGCAAGGGGCAAACGACGCTATTGCTAATAAAGAATCTACCCGAAATTTAGAATAAAATTTACCGTCAGAATGTTGGCAAAGTATGCCGAGGCAAAATAGCGGTATGTAGAATCAGAGTCATTAGCGTCACGTCCTCGGTTAGTTTCGCAATCACCTCCAGCGCTGCGCCCCACTCATACATAATACGCGACTGCATCATGATTTTGCAGATTTCGAAGCACTGGCTCAGGCCCTGTGCCAAGTCATTCGATCCTCTGTCCAAATGGCATCTCATCACCATGCTTCAAGCGAAAAAGTTCCTGGGCCTGGAATATCCCTTTTGTATATGTGACCTTATCAAAGTCAGGTATAATAAAGCTTTGATGATAGTTTGAGGATATCTTATCGTGCGTTCCCAAACCCAAAGAGGCTGCGAAAGGAGCCGTGACACCAACATTACTGCTGGGCCACTATTTATTGCAATGCGCCCCCCTCCCTGACGAGACATATGTTTTAAAATATATGACAACTAGGGCTCCTCGTGGCTCTTTTCGCAATCTCAACTAAGCCATTACTTCCGAATAAAATGTACATTGAAGCTCTTTTAATAGTCGTAAAGCATACTCTAGCAGTTTCTCTGAATTACACGGTGCTTCAGGACTACTCGTGTGGCGTAGCCCAAGTTCCGCTGTCGGTTGGAGATGAGCATCAGGCTGCCGCCGTCCAAGTCCGGAGTGTAGTACCACTTGTAATTTTTGCATTGGTAAGGAGCTATATGATGACTCGCCAAAACGAGTTTCGCATTATCGAAACTGTTTGGGACGAACTTGAAGAGCAGATAGACTCTGGAAACAAAGTATAGCTTGACCTCGCCTAGAAAATGTGCCAACGGCCACTGTACGTAGTGTGAAAGTATGAAGAATGTCGACATCCTGAAGGCCACTCCAACAGGTCTAAGGACGATTGATCGATTCATAACGCGGTATCCATGCGCTCCAAAGTAGAGTTAGCGACATTCACGGTGGACTTGGAATCGAAGTGCAGAGGCCATAATTTTACGACCCACCACGAATATGGCACAAGTGTTTGACTTGGAAAGAAAACTAATGGGAGACTTGACACCCGTGTATCCCGGTTACTGGCAACGAAGAACAGACTTCAAAGCAAAAGCTTCTTGATGGATTGTCCCAGAAAGGCCTTCACCTGGCGCTCCGTCGGCTCCACGAGTTGATTTTCAGGGTCGCGCGTGCTACCGGTAAATTTCTTCCTTCAGTTACTCACTTCAGTTTCTCCTCTGGTGGGTCAAGCGCATAAGAGAACGTGCGCTGGGTCGATACCGAGAAGGTATTCCTGTGAACAAAACTCATGAATCGCGACTGGCGCCCAGTACCCGCTCAGTGCGCCTACGTTCCCGGCCTGAGTCCGGCCTTACGCATGTTATACAGGACGGCGGGAAGTACCTTTGGCCAACTAGGAACGACAATCAGGGTGCACCCGGAATGACCTTTGTTTGGGTTCAGGAATGGAAGAGACTCGCCTGAGTTCTCATATTTAGACAGGGGGGATTCATCTAATCGAGTATCAGCAGGTTTTGTGAAAAATATTCTTGAGGGTCGAAAATGATCAGCGGTAGCTGGGTAACGTTTTCCCGAATATGGAATGGAGGACTATACATCAGATTGACGACATGTTGTTTCAAGGACACAAACAACGCGCACCCAAATATGTGCTCTGATTAAAATATCGCTGACAACCCAGAGTCTTGAACAGGCCTACAATAATCCCTGCGAAAGTCCAATTTCAATGAAGAGATCTCGTTAAGCCAGCATTAAACACAAATTTTAACGCCAGCGCAGCTGACTCTGAACAACTCACCGTGGCATTATCTTGTCAATTCTTCGCGGTGTTCCAGGGATATGAGAATAATAACTGCTTTTCTGTAATATTTTCTCATCGGTTGACGATAAGAGTCGAAGAGTGTCTGCGCATGGACTGAAGACTCGTAGCTTGGTGAGTAACACGGCAGGATCGGGAAAGAAGGAATACCACAAAACGATCGGGAAACGAAGCCTAATCAAATTCTCAGACTAAGTCCAGACAGCTGCTTGATTATATATGCGAGTGTGTCCAGTGCAATGGAAGAGATAGGGTGACCCGGATTGTCCAGAAAGGGAAAGATCCTGACCCGGTATGGGTTTCGGGGTCTTTGTGGATTTATGTATAACTTGATGAATTAATGAATATTAAAAATTGAGCGCCAGGGTTGTATTTGATTTCGTCATCACTATAGTCCGTTCCTCTCCATAGGTGCATATGTGCAATCAGCACTGCGAAAGAATTATTAGCCTTGACCGTCCAGTCGCTATAGAACTCGTGATCAGCATATCATTGTCGGACGTACAAGTTGTAATACAGCAGCGGTCGCTCATCATAAAAAAACCCGCCATTTGTAAATTTCCTCACTGCCCCTAGATCGATCATAGACGATGAGTACAAAGTTTAATCTTGTTGGGCGCTTCCGTAATGCTGTGTACCATGGTACAACCCCGATTTTTGTTCTTCAACTCTCGCGATTACCGCACTAGAATGTAATCGACCCTGCTGCCATACAGGCCTTGGTGGGATCTCAATCACTCGTCTGATTTGTCTCGCCTTATCGTCGAGACCCTTCTGTTGTCACGGTCCGGGTTACGTACGCCTCAAATTCTCAATCCATAAACCCTAAGTACTAGTCTAGGCACACACCTGAAACCGATCATCCAGTGGCCCAGGAGTGGCAAGGTGCAGAAGACAAGGTATATAAGGTATCGTCTATGTCGATTACCCCTGCAAATATTTACCGCTTCTTCGGTACTCTTTAAATTTCCCCACAGCGACTATGGGCACTGGTCCAGCTATCGCGGCAACTGAGCCTGCGTATAATGGTCTGATCGATATTTCCAAGCCATGGTGGAAGAATCGACGTTTGTCTCTTCCTATCCAATATAATGTTCAACTTATGCAATGTACCACTGTAGGTCTACTTGCCTTGAATGTATGGATTGGACTTTTGTGAGTCCATAACGAACTTATCGATGGCAACAGCGAGGCTTAGCCTAACATGATTTGCAGGTTGATCACTGCTTCAACAAATGGCTATGACGGTGCGTTACTTTATGCGCACTTCTTTAAAGAGAAAACGGCTTTAACACGTGTATTCAGGAAGCATGATGAGTGAGTGGATTGGTCTTAGTCATTAACGGACTCGACCTCTGATAGTATGAAGATGGTTTGCAGTCGCTAACTCAGTGGAATGAGTCTTTCAATCACCCTACAGGCGGGAAAGTATGTATACCTTCTCCTGCGAAACGAGTCCCCACTTAAACATCAAACCAGCTCGGTCTGCTTAGTGCTATGCAAGTGAGATAGTCCCCTCGAATGTTCTTTCTTGGGCTCTGACGCCTTTGGCTCAGAGCATTGGATATATTGCCTCCATCCCTTTTGCGCCTTACATCTCTGATGGTCTTGGTCGACGCACTGCGATCGTCATCGGGGCTATCTTGATGATCGTTGCCACGACTTTGCAGACTGTTTCTCAATCCATCGGAATGTTCATTGGAGCTAGGTCTTGCCTCAGCCTCACCATTGTTTCGTAGCGGCATTCATATGAAATCAATGTGCAGATTCTTAATCGGTTTTGGCTATACATTCGCTGGGTCTGCGGCACCTTTGCTTATCACTGAGATTGCTTTTCCTTCACATCGCGGGAAAGTTACGTCTATATACAACAGTCTCTGGTGAGTTTGATTCGTAGTCATTTCACCATGCATTCTGAACCTTTCAAAGGTTTCTGGGTAGTGTCATGTAAGCCCAGGATTATTACTAGGTGTTCAATATGTCACTCAACTTTGATTTGTGTCTTCAGCGCTGCTTGGACTGTACGTCTTATCGTCGTTTTGACATCCACTTTATCCCTGAGATCATTACTTCTACCCAGACCTACGGGACATTTCATATCCCCACGAGTTGGGCATGGAGAATCCCCTCTGCGGTTCAAGGGCTTCCATGCGTGCTTCAAATTTGTACCATCTGGTTCGTGCCTGAAAGCCCGAGGTGGCTGGTCAGTAAAGGCAGGTAGGTCATTGGTTTCCCGCACATGTGTTGTATATTTTTCCATGTACATTTTATCAAATGAACAACGACTTGATCTAGGGAAGCTCAGGCACTGAAGACATTGGCCTACTATCACGCGAACGGGAACGAGTAAGTCGCACGCTGAACGATATCATTTTTACAAGTGCATAAAGATAATAATTTTCATTCAAGACAGGACCCTCTTGTCGAATACGAATTTCGGGAGATCAACGCTGCTATCAATTTTGAACGGACGGTTTCCTCAAATGTGGGATGGCTCAGCCTCATTACTATCCCGGCAAACCGCAGACGTTTGCGGATCATCGTCGCCCTGGCGGTCTTCTCGCAATGGTCTGGCAACGGTCTAGTGTGAGTCGCTTGGGCATTCTCATTTTGTGTTAGGCGACTCAAGGTATTCGTTCTAGGTCCTTTTGTGCGTTTGAATTATAGCGTTGACATCCAGAAACTCAGGATATCCACACAGATCTCAACAAGGTCTTCATCGATATTGGCAGTAAGTTATTTGCATAGACATTTTGCACACACATCCATTGATCTGATAATGAGTACAGTCACAAATCCTACCACGCAGCTTTTGATTGTATGTCCCAAGTCGCCGATTTGTATTTTGTCTCACCTCGAATTACGCCAGAATGGCATATTAAATATTTTCAATTTTGTTGTCGCCATTGCCTCAAGTCTGCTCTGCGACAAAGTCGGCAGACGGAGGCTCTTCTTGACCTCCAACATTGGTTAGTCCGTCCCTCTTAATTCAAGTTGACCGCCATAGTCCTCATGCAAAAACAGGCATGTTGTTATTCTGGACCCTGCAGACAGTCTGCTTCTCGCTCTATGCTCAACATAATAGTGTGCCGGCTGGCCACGCAGTCGTCGTGATGATTTGTGAGTGAAATCCGCTAACTCACGGCGAGCGATTGTTAATTAGCTTGGGGTTTACATCCAGTCCTATATTATGGATTTTGTACGCATTCACCACATAACTTTAATTCTAATTTTGTATACTGACCCTTTATTGTGCTCTATTTCAAGATGATGTACGTCTCTGTGATGCACGCGAAAAAAAATAATTCCGTTAACATTTCATAGCTCGCATATATTCCTTTGATCGTCTCGTAAGGATTTCAGAGTAAAAGATTTTAAAACACCGCTTATTGCTTCTATCCAGGTACACCATCGAAATATTACCTTATGCCCTACGTGCGAAAGGATTTGGGGTGTTCAATTTTTTCCTCGTGAGTTGTGCTACTTGTCATCCAGCATGAAATCCTTCACTGATCAGGCTCGCTAGTCGGTTTCACTCATTTTCAACCAGTAAGCAGCCATAGATTTAAAAAATAGAATTTGACCAACCCAGTCGCGCAATCTAGATACGTGAACCCGATTGCACTCGAACGGTAAATCTTTAATTATCTGTATTGAGCCACAACTTACCCTCAACGATCAGACTTGGATGGAAATATTATGTAGGTTTCATTTCATGTGGCATCCCGCATCAACCCTTACGCTCCATTGCACCAGCTCGTCTACGTCGCCTGGTTGGCTGTCGAAGTTATCTTCATCTACTTTTTCCTCGTCGAAACAAGAAATAGATCACTGGAAGAATGTGCCGTGTGAGTAGCTGTTCGTAGCTGCCGCTCCATATTAAAATTTGCTCCTCCTGCAGGCTGTTTGACGGGAATAGTGTGATGTCCCAATCGGCAGAGACGGTTGTGGAACGTGCTGACAAAGTGCAAGCCGATGAGGCAGGTTCTCGGGAAGAAAAAATAAGTCCCATCTGATAGTGTCCCCCGTATTTGTATCGATATCTTTACAAGCTATATATGATCGGTCCCTAATACTTAATACATTAACCTCCACTGTACAGCACTGCGTTCACGACTATGCGCCACCGAGACACATGGGCGCCTGTTGGTCACTGTAGTAAGCGCCCATGTCTTGTTCTTGCTCTTTTCAACCCGTAATTCATGTCAGAGTCAACTTCCAAATAGCTCCAAAGATACCTACCTTTGATAGATAGTGGATCAGAGACTTACAAGCGACCTTACCGGACTCCTGCCCGCCCAGGCGACGTTATTGTAGGACAGCAAAGAGAAATGTGAATGACGGAGATGTACAAGGATAAGTATGGGCAGTGTTTAATCTCACAGAGAGACGTATATTAAGACAAGCTGTAACATAAGAATAGATAAGTAGAGAAAGGGAGATGTACGTACATGCTCATTGGCTTCTATCTCTGCCGAACAAAAGGTTCCCATAGTTCATCATAATCAGGTATAGAACATACTAAAATGTGGAGGCGCTGCGGCCTGACAAAAGATCAAGCGCCAGTCGCGGCGGAAACCCTTTCAGCGATATGAAGAAAGGTAAGAGTTTGTCAGTGATGCCATGGACACGAGCAGAAATCATTTGGAAGAGGTAGAGTACAAGGATGAAGGAGTCAGTTCCTACTCGGTTTGTTTGGGGCAGTATGAAGTGAACCTCAATTTGAAGCCCGTCTGCGACCTCGTCCGTACTGTAGTCGACGAGGCGAGGCGAGAAGGATTTGCGCTGAGAGAAGCACTGTTGGCTGAGGCTGCAAAATATTTTGATTCCTAAACTCGCAACCGTGGTCTGCGGCTCACCGTCAAGGCGCACCATCGGGATGAGGTTGAACTCAATCTTGATTGAGATGACGTGGCAATATGCATCAAAATAACTGCCTGCATTTTTCACACAAAAGTTGAGATATTTTAAGTGGCGATTGAAGAGGTGGATCAGCTCGTTGGTACTGGAATGTCTGCATCGGGCGGCAATTTGTGACGCACCGAAAGGACTGATGGTCACGACGTCGACGTTCGCTACAATGGAATCTACGCCCGCGCTCAAACGTCTCAGCATATACATCTTGAGTAAAGCGGACATCCAATTAATTGCAATGTTTTCAAGGTAGCTCAACATGACTTCACCAAACACCCCATTCAGCTCCCTTCTATGCTCGACCGACGATTCTTCCGTTCTGAAACATAGACGCAGGTTAGGGTCAAGCTCGTCGAAGATTTCGTCGATGACTGTTCAGGTCATGCTAGGGGTCCGGAATAGAGCACTGGGCACGTAGAACAAGTGCGCAATACGTAAAGTGAGTGTCAGAAAGACATCTTACGCTCTAAGTATATCCGCCCTGGTCGAAGGGTTCGTCACAACGACTATCCAAGATATAGACTAGCGTAATTTGTTCCATCTTGAAGGTGTCAGAAACGTGGCGCCGTATTGATGAAATGCTGCGAGCCATATGTAATAAGTTTGGTGAGTGGGCCCGAAGAAGTATCCAGTGAATCGACGATTATCCACATATTCGTTTTGTAATTAAGGACCCGGAAGGAATTGGGTTGCTCAAAAACTCCTTCAACGAATAACCAACAAGTGCCAGGCTGAAAAGAAGACGATCGGTTTTTTTTGCGCACAGCACGCCTGCAAAGGGTACCAGCACCATAGACTGTTGCCTAGCCATAGTATCTGAGCTGTCAGTACAAGGGTGATAATGATATCGACAAGACTCACCGATTCCTGCCGACTTGTATGAATGACCAGGTCGCCGACTGGACATATAGCGACAAATATAAAGGACAAGTGGCTTCCACGCATTTTTTTCTCGGCAAATTTGATCATTCTGATATAATCGATACAAACCCATATATCTTATCTGGGCCCCAGATATTGATATCCAGGACATAGCAGCCCGAAATGATATCGTCAACTTCGGTAGTAGAATCGTCAACCTCTGATTCAGGGCTACTTATAGTCTTCATGACCGGTGGTATCTGATAATAGCTCCAAAACTTGGCGCATAATGGATCATCAGAAGCGAGATTTTGCAACGTCACGGAACGGAAGCCCAAGTTGGTCTTTACGTCGGTTGCTTTTGCCGGGGTTACTCTACATCCGGTAGTCTTGTTGTAGCGTACAGCCACGTACATATGAGTGTCAATCATAATACCTTTGCGATCGCTGTCTGTTGGCGTTGTACTTAGTCCCATGTCATGTCTGTGCTGAGACTCCCTTGGGGAGTTCTGGTGTTCACATTCGCAGCCCTGGTAGCTGCTGACAGTTTGGATGCTGTAAGGACCGTCTGTTATATTCTAGTGCCTACTAAGTTACTCATCTTCTTATGGCGCGTATTTGGTTTAGCTGAACAACAAGAAGGGACAAACACCTTGTTGTGTTACCCAGCAGCTCCTTGTTCCGTGTCAAAGTCAGATTACTCTGGTACTGGCACGCGAAGGACCCACGTTAACGCTTTTTTTTCTTTTCGTAGGCTCCATCTCACGCGACTGTAACTATGTTTTACAGGAGGCTGATGTAAAGCTTGGATCCATATGTACATGGTGCGTTAACTCGGTGTTATTGCATTACGTACGCTGGATGTCTGAGATAAATCGTGGCTTAGCAACACTGTAGTATTCAACCTGTGGAATGCCTGCCTGGAGACCAGGAATGGACCTGCTCCTACGTTCAACGATTGGTCATCTGCTTGTCAGGCTCACATGACTAGCATCACTAACAACGATTATCCTTTGCACAATGACGCGAAGGGGATCGACATTCCGACTTGGGCTTACATAGGGTTGAGGGAGGGGTCGTTTTTTGATCTTGGAGCAGCCATCGAGAGTGAGCCGAGATATAATTTAATTCCAAAGTTTATATAACTTGATCCTAATACTTGTAACAGAAACGAAGGGATGGTCCACGTTCCAAATTATTTTGCCCGTCATTGTGGGGGTATCTCTGCTCGCTATATGTCTGGCCGCACTGTTCTGGTACCGTCGGAGAACCCGGAGGAAATATGGCAGAGGGAATGTAACAGCGGGTCTATGGCAGTCGACGTTCCGCGGTTCCAGTCATCAACCTGTCCCAAAATCAGACAGTCGACGAGCGCCTTCAAACAACACTGGGCGAAGCAAGCCATGGACCATAGATGACTTTGAACCTGATCAGGGCGGCCGTATTCGGCTTTCTCCCTCGCCTGCGTCGCCTCCCACTCGTGGATTTCGGCATAAGCCTAAATCTTCTGAAGGATTTTGGAGGAATCCTTTTAAGGCACGGCCCGTCCAAGTTATATCTCTACAACCTCGACAAGGGTTCCGCGTAGATGATGTCGAGTTGAACACTCCCTATTCCGAGCGTGAAGGCCGTGAGAACGACATGCCAGACACAGACCAAGAAAGTTGGGCTATAGTGAGGACTGAGGAGATTTTTGATGCACAAGGGGATGGGGAAGATGAGAGGAGTGTGCTTCTGATTTCGCAGGCACCCGGGGTCGATTTCTCCTTGGCATCAGACTCCAATCATGCTGATGGGCCGTCTCCAACGGCGGACGTCAATATTATTCCACCATCTCCGGAAGATAGCGTCGCCGTCGAATCTCGGTATAAGGGAACCGATTTATCCACAGCATCTCTGGGCAGTGACATCATTTCTCGCCAGAAGTCACCTATTTCTCCCACAAGTCCACGTTCATCAGCCCATTCTCGCGGTAGCTCCGTGGAGAGCTTCATCCGACCGTCTCTGACAGACCCTGTTATGTTATTCCCGTCTTCCGTGCGCGCAGCTGGGTATAACGGTATCACAAATCCGTATTCTCCACACAGCCGGGTCGCATCACCTGCAAATGAACATATCAACACCACTTCGCTTACACCTCTCGCCATGCGTTAGCGTATGGAACAAGCTCTCGACCTGAAATATCGGACGGAGTCTTAATTTACCTGTCAACTTAGTTGAGGGCCGGGTCAATCCTGGAGCTGGCGGTTTTACTAGCGCTTACTCCATTCTCTGGACCAAGCGTGTATCCTGCCAAAGGAGCGTTTCGTGTCTGAGATATTCGCCGCGCTGCAGAGCTTAGGCACAGGGTGTCAGGACGCCACTGACAATGGACATAGGATATTTCTTGTAGTCCGACTTTCCTTCCTTGCATTTTGACGTAACTTATACATCTCCTGAACCATCATTTGTCTTCCGATCATCAACCGCATACATAATTTATGTAAAAGCACCCTTGCCACTTACGCAGCTGCTCTCAAAAATTTAAATTGCCATTTCTCAGGTATAAATTCCGATGAATTAACAATCGTGCCTTTTCTGAAACTTTCTACATGCAGTTCAATCCAGACAACGAACGACACACGGTAATATGTTACTATTTACAGTACAATTTTTTTTAAAGGATTACATAATCATTTACAACATCATGATTTATTTCTGTTTTGCTGTTGAACAAGAATCCCTCCTCCAGAACGTCTTTCATTTCACCTTGCGCATCCTGAATCGGAAACACATACACTCTCCCGCTTTCGCCGTCGTCAATAGAACGTTGTTCTTTGAACTTTCCAATCACCTAGGGCTCCTTTGCACGCAAGGCTTGAGTCCGTTAGTCTGCATGTCTGCCCAGACAACGTGGAGACTAGTAAGTTTCCGCATTTTAATCCAGAGAACCTTCACCTTGTTATTTGACATACAGGGTTAATGTCACCTTCCGTTATTAGTGGCAAATACGCTGTGGACGCCCTATTTCGCATTTTATTAACTTGCAATGGCGTCATAAGCTCTTATCAGAGTTGCCAAGCGTTGCCAAGTCTTCAATTCGCTGCGTCGCATTTTCGACCATGTTCGGTCGGCCAAGTTCAGGTATCTACTCCGTCGGCAGCTATCACTGCGCCCGTCCCTGAGAGTTTGTATACTCTTCGCGGAGGACGACAATAATGTCCGAGAGTCCAAGGAGTTTCTGGAGGGTCCGCGCTTGTACCTTCTGTTTTTTATGTTAAATAACGTTGCATCCATTGTCTAATAATCGTTTTGCTATGTCTTCATGCAGACAATGCCCCTGGAGACATACCGGATGAATCTATCTTTGACTGGAGCCCTGACTGATGAATTTGATGAGACCTTAGAGACAACCTCCGACGTGGGTATGTCGGAGGATGAGGAACTATTCTAAGGAGGCCTAGCCAGCTGCGTTTCTACATGCATCAGTCGAATTGCCGTCCATGGCAACATGACTGAAAGTCTCGCTCAATGTTAGTGATTAGGTTCACTCCATGTGGTGTAATAGTAACAGTGCCAATTTATTTTAAAGCAATTGTACATATCCGTTTCATCTGATGCTGTTACATACGACATTGACACGTAAGTTCAAACAGACCTTAGCAAAAACAGAAGATAAGGGTCTTCCATTATCGCGCGAGAGTGGTACAGCAAAAGACAAAGGAGTGTGAGGGTTTATCTGAGGCAGAGAGTTACACAAACATAGGAAATACGAGCTAAGGATCGAGTCCAAAAGCAGAGCACAAAAACGGGAACCACTAGATAGTAAAACGCAATGGGATAAGGAGTTGGATGGTATGGAATTAATGGATTAGACGGTGGCCGGCTTGTTGTCAACAACCTCGACCTTCTCGTCGCTGTATTGAGGAGGGGAGACGACCAAGTTCTCGGCGTCATGTTCGAAGACGATCTCTGTGTATTCAATATCTTCGTCCCTCTGACCCCTGATCATGCGATAGGTGACGATGGCCATGACCCAGACCATCCTCATGAGAACACCGAGGCCACATCCTGCAATACAAATGCAATGAGTTGGCTTAATGGAAAGAAACCTTTGAATTGTGAACATACCGATAACGAAAGCGACGGCACGGCCCTCCCATGGTCCGAGCGCCATGAGTGCATGGTGAATACGCCTCAAGAATGACCCATGGCCATGTTTGAACTGATGACGGTGACCGTGCTCAGGCTTCAACTGCATCTCGCCATGAGCATCAAGAGGAGTACCAGTGAATGGCATAATACGAATAAGACCACCGTGAATCTCCTTGCCTTCAGGCGTGGAGGGAGGGTGCGCCTCAATGATCGGGAAGCCAAGGGCTTGCCTGAAGGCATTGGAGATAGCAATCGCTTTCGCACGGATAGCACCACCACAGAGATGGTGAGGGCGGTGAGATTTCCTGGGACGACCGGCGTCTTCAACTTGGGTGACAGTCGTAGTAAGATGGGCGACATGGGGGTTGTTGTCCTTGGCATTGGCCATGGCGTGTCCCAAACGCATGTTGGAGGACACTTCTGTAACTATTACACGGATGGGACTGGCGCTAACATGCTGAGCTGTTGCAAAAACCAGGGTTAGCTTACTGTGGAGAGGACGTCTGCTATCAGTGCAAGTTGCGTTTCTTACCAATACCAGCACCAGCCACGAGCAAGGGCAAAATGGGCAACTTCATATAGGATATTGTATAACCTGCAAGACGGGAAACAGTGATGAGCTTGGCTGGGGTATTTATGCCAATATGTGTTGCTTACTGGTGAATGCAAGAAGAGAGGAGTGCTGTTTTCGGCGCACCGCAGTCGTTGCCTATGCATTCGGCATCATCGGCACAGCCACTTTGTTCTTTCAACTTCGGTTTTGTTTCGACCACGGTTCCTTCGATCTTTGTGGTCTGACATGGTCGGAAAGAGACGCTGGCAGTCATGGCGATGTGCTCTTTGACAGCAGAATGACTCAAGATCAAGAGGCTATGTCTTTCTACTCTGCCAGGGTGCACTGTCTTTTGGTATGACTCAGTCAGGTCAGTGCATTGTCATTGAACACCTAAAATATGGACTTGTCGTCACGATTGCTTAGATATCTGTGGCTTGTATTCCTTTCCAGACATTTCAGTGATACCTTTGTTGTCTGGAACCTCGTCACAAAGCGCCAAATATGTTAACAGAGCCACACAAGAGGTTAATCAAGATCGCTTTGTAATTATGCAAGGGCGCACCCAGCACAATTCTGTAGAACAAGAGCTACGAACCCACTTAGTTTATTCCAGTCTAACTATGCTTTGGAGTATTCGTATTTCTTCTTGGCACACAATTGACCACGTGGCTAATTCATCTACATCATGATGCGATGCCTGTTTTTCGCTCTTCCACGGACTAGAAGTGTCTTCACTACTCTACCCGTGCCTCTTTCCAATCCTGAGACCCCCTCTCGTACGCTCAAGCCAAATTCTTCTCGCCAGAGGCCTAGTTTCAAGATCTGAAGTTTCGCTTCCTTTCTTCACAGCTGTCTCTTAAAAGGAATCCAATCAATCGCCATCATCGGTCCAGCTCATGGCTATAGAGCCCATTTGCCACTCTCCTATGTCGCGCCGACTGGCACTTACATTTCACTGGCGGCACAGACCAAAGAAATTAGCTGCTCTGAGATTCGCTTTACCAGAGGATAAAACCAACAGCGGGACAGGCCTCAGTTCTTTGATATGTGTATCCTACTTACGTCTTCCAAATGACTACCTCTATTTTTTCAACCGACACATAACTCTCGCGACACCCTAGATTTTGACCACGACGTGAAGGCTCTGACATCGATAACTAGTTATCCAATTCTTTTTCATGATTCCCTTCATGTCCCGCTACTGATGATTAGCCTCTCGTGATATGACCGTCTCAACGAAAAAGAAGAAACGTGTACGTCCTCCTATACATTAATGCTTCACTCCATCCCGCTGAAAATGATAAACTGTCTTTCTCGTCAGTGTACAAAGCCATCTCACGAATTCCCCCAAATATCAGATATCGGCCACAATCAGAGTATTAGAGTACTTGTGAATCTACCGCACAATAGCTGCTGCCAGGTTGTGTTCCTCGCCAACATAGGGCGCAATAGCCCTTCAATTGTGCTGGGGCATTCAAGCTAGCATCCTCTGCACAGTTGCTAGTCAATAGACTTCCATTTGTCTCGAAACCACACAGGCGGTTGAACTATAGGTATGTGAATTTACGCACGTACACTCTATTTATTCCGGGGAGGTTAGGCCCCTCAGAGCCAATATTTAGGACAAATAGTGTAGCCTGGGAGAAAAATGGGACCCGACAATAGAGATCCACTCTTACGTTCCACATCTTCATCTTGTGTGCCACTTAAATATACAGAAATGCAAAAATTGTGCCATTTTTTACAAATAGATAAAATGTAACTCAGACAAAAGAGAAGAAAATGTGTGTATGGTAGTAAAA
>KN832991.1:687423-698111 GCA_000827315.1 Piloderma croceum F 1598
TGGGTGGGGGAGGGAGAGGAGGGAGGGAGGATGGTGGAGTATCCGAGGGGGGAACTTGGTGCTGGGGAGTGGTGTGAGCCCGAGTCGGAGCCTGTAGAAGAATGCGAAGGCGAACATGTCCACTGGCACACACACAAAAAAACAACATCAGATCAGCGACTACTCAAAGTAGGAATGAAAGAAAAGAAAAAACATACATCTTGCGAACTCCACAACCACTCACTATTCTCCCCACTCCTCCTCTTCCCCGTTCTCTGATAATGCGGCTGCGATCGATGCAACAACAAATCACTCCCAATTCCCACCTCCCCCACAGCTGGACCCTCCTGCTGGTGCTGGTGCTGTTGCTGCTGCAACCGCTGTTCCTCCCTACCCATACTCAACACCTTCTCCAGCCTCGAGCGTAATACCGCTTCGTGCGGGGACGCACCAGCGGGGGGGAAGGAGGATATAGAAGGGGAGTGACTATGTGAGTGACTTCGGGATCGGGAGCTTGTTGTTGTTGTTGTTGAGGAGGACAAGGGGATGGCGGTGGGCATGGAATTTGCGCTTCGTTGGAGGTTATGTCTACTTGGTGTTGGACTTGTACACCGCCCTTGTGGTGGTGGGTGGGATATAGATTGTTGACGGACGTGACTCATGCTTCTATTCCTTACGAGCCCCGCAGCAGCAGCAGCAGACGATCCATTCGCTGTCGTTCGGAAGAGAAACGAACCACGTGTAGACCAAGGATCTGCAGCAGCGTCGTCCGTATCGTCCGTTAAGCACCCGCCTGCGCCACTGCTTTCGTAAGACGGTAAGCGCGATTGACTCGGTCGACGAGGGGAAGAAGGGAGAGGGGGGACGTAAGAGTTGTTACGTTCGAGTTCGTCGCGCATGAGTGTATCGCGGAGGAGACGTTCTGACCGGCTTGGGGGGCGCGGGACGTGCTCCTGTTGGGAAGAATTGCGCCTCAGGGTAGGAGAAGCAGGGCGCGGTGAATACGCTCTTCGCTGGTGATGTGGCGAAGGTTCTCGCGGGGCTGGGGAGTGGATATGGACAGACATGGCGAGAGTTGGTTTACAGCGTGTAGGCGTTGTTGTTAAGAAATACGGATTTGAAGTGGGGTAAGTCTTTGAGCGCGAATTTGGAGGGGTTTGTAAGCCTGTATTGGGTCTTGACGGGGTTACGAAGAGGGATTGGGTGTGCCGATGGCCTCGGTGCGTGCGCATGCGCGGGGGAGTGGGTGGAGGCGATGGGTGGGCTGTGGGGAAGAGGTGGTATGTAAGATACCAGGCGAGGCAAACAAGAACTGGAGGAAGAAAGGAAGACAAACGGACCTGAAGTAGCATCACTCGGAAAGTTGAACCGTTCAGATTCCTGCCCGAGATCTAAGAAGCGGCCCATATTTTTTCTAATAGGCGAACTGATCCACGCCGGATACACGAGGCCTGGGTCTTATGGCCCAACTGGTACAAGCTTCCGAGATTCACGTTGTGCGCTTCTTGTTCTGGGCTGGATTTTCTATATTCGACGGGGAGACTCTTGAGGTCTTGGTCGTCGTCGTCGGGGTGGTGGAGAGGAGGGAGAGGCTGGCGGGAAATGAGCGGGGTCTGTAGCAATTTCAATATTAATATTATCCGTGACCGCATACATTTCGTCACATCGCCGTCCCAACCCCAAACGCAATAGTCCCTCTCATTCAATTCCCATCTGCACGACTCCACGCCTCCGTCCACTCAACTACATCGCATAAATCCCGCGTCCTCTCATGTGGTTTAAATATATCCCATATGCGCAATATTTGCGGGGAATTTTGCGAAAAAACATTTTATGAAACATTCGACTTCGCTTTTGCTTCCGTTGCCTGATGCGGTGATGTGTTTTACGTCATCGCCACCCTCCCAGGGGCAAATCCCAGAATGTCCCTGATTTGGCCGATCGTTGATGTATTGATGGCGGACTTCCCCATCCAGCTCGTACACTGCCGTATGCACTTACCAAGGCAACGAAAAAAAAAATCATATATTGAGCTGACGGGTAGTCATCTGCGTTGCAACCCGAGGCCTCGCGACCTTCGACCACGAAAATGATCACCACACCAATACATACCAAAAAAAAAAGGAGGAAGAACGAAAACTCGGAAAGTCCTCGCAAGCACATGATGTCGCACTACCGACCACACGAACACCCCCAATCCCCCAACATTTTTTTCAACAAACCTCGCTTTTTGCCGTCGCAATGATGACCGCCCCATACTTTATCCCCTGACCCTTAGTAAACCCTCCTCACGTTACTTACCTTTTAGTTGTTGGCAGCTTACTACGCTTTGATGGACCATCCTTCGGAGGCCCGGATCAGTGATCACAAATCAAACAATATTAATATTATTCCCTCCACCAAAGCGCGCGTTCCGCAGTGGCAGCACGTAATTAACTACTCGTTGTCGTTCCGAGCCAAGTCGGCTGGGGGCTCAGCTCGCGGGGCGGTGCGACGCACCATGCAGTAAACATACGTTAATACTTGTTCATTAACTCACCACCTGTATACCGCCATGACAAGTACACCGCCTACTATCCTGGGCTACAAGCCACATACCTAGCGTCATAAACAGACAGCCAGCCCCATGTGGTAAGTATACGCGTACAGTCAGTCGTACGTTGGTAACCTCAGCGCGCACCGGTCATCTCAAATACCCCCGATCTTCAACTTTCAAGTGCATTCAAACTGAGTTAATTATGTATGGGGTATACAAATCGCGCGCTTGCGCGGGGGGGGGATCATAGATTTTACGGGACTCGGGGCGCATAGGTCCCCGGTTCTACGAGTCATTGATGACGCGACGCTGACTGCGGCACGTCTAGACCTTGCCCCCCGCACTCCGCTTACTTACCGGTTACCAGTCACCAGTTCCTTGCAGCTGATTCTGAAGAACGATCACGGTCCAGAAGCTTGGCAACTCACCTGTGACTGGCATATAAGGTAATCCTATTTCCTTTTTTTTTTTGCTTCCACAACCCCTTCAATTGGGGTGGTGATGTATGGTGGTGGTGGTGGGGGTAGGTTCCACTATTTGAATATCAAGTTTATGGCGTTTACAGAGTATCAAAGTACTTACTTAGCTACTCACATTTCAAAATCAAAATCAGTTGGAGCGATTACGCTTTTAACCTTTCCTTCTGCCCGTACGTAAGGCCTATAGTTAATACCTCTCTCTCTCTCTCTCTATTCTATCCGCGTATCCGCGTATCTGCCTATCTGCCTATCTATCTCTCCCGCTGAAACTGGTACGAATACTAATACGAATACTGATACTAGTCGTCTATAGGTATGCGGCTTTCTTACAAAGTAACGGGGATTGCCTTTAATGTGGGTTACTAACTCAGAACTTCTTCTTCTAGACTTCGTCCGTTCCGTTCCGGGGTTAGCGATGGCACGACATGGATGATGGCTCGTCCAAATCCCAGTGACTTGTGCGGCTGTGCCCCCTCCCCCTTCTTCAGGGTTCTTCCACCACACCATTCTGTTCTAGACTATAGAAGTACCTGTATGGTGCCATTTCGCAAAAAACCAAAAAAACCAAAAATGCTCATCCTCCTCCCAGTGCTCGGAATGCGCAGTCCTGGTGCTACTTTCTGTAATTCCGACCAAGAAGCCCTCAATTTATTCTCTTATTAAATCGAGATCGTTTTTGACGCTTGACGATCCGCAGGCCCTTTTGAGCTAGGTAGTGGCTTGTACCCCCCCCATTTCGGGAGATATCCACTCATGCTTATCTTATCTGTTTCAATGGCTGCAAGCTCTATTGCACGAGATCGATGATGCGCCACTCCTCTTGCTTCGGTTTCTCCGGTTAAAGTCACGGAACTTGGTCTTCTGTGGCCTATCACCTTTCAATTCAGATTAGTTTGACCTCTTGTCAGCGTCCATTACTTGGCACAACAACAACCCCAAGAAACGATCATCGGCCTTAGTTCTAACAGCCCCTAACCTCGAATCGTTGATAGAACCGGAATTTGCCCTAGCGTTTCAGTTCATACGTTTCTTACATCTGGGGGGGGAGATAACCTTTCTCTTTGGGCGGGTATAGTGGGCAAGGTCGCAAATGGTCATGTTGGACCACACGGTCGTCCATGTAACCCCCCTCAAGCTCTACCCGGAATCGGCCCCCGTGTCTTGGTCATTAGGGGAATATCTTTCTGCACGATTCACAAATGGTCATAGTAGTAGCCCTCGCAGCCGTCCGCGCACTTTTTGTCAGGTCACCTGGCTAGTACGCAATTCCGTCGTATTTCTCAGGCAGCCCGTCGGACGGGCCCATCCGACGACGGACTCGGAATCCAATAATTGCTGGACACTCCGGATGCCCTTAGCCTCGGGGATTGCCTGTCTAATGCTTGTCTCTATATATATGTTTCTCCCCTCTGATCAGTGATCTGTTCCGATCTTGTTCCTAGCCCTTTGATTGTGGTCACAACAAGCACATACAAAAGGATCCTTCAGCCACTGCCGGGTGGCACTATCTAATTTGTCTTGCCATACAAGACGAGAGGGCTTCTCGATGGAATGCTTTTTCACGCTCCAAATTTCAATTTCACAAATTGTCATCGGAAATATTCCGTACAGAGACCTTTCGTCGGGCGCAGTTCAGCGCCCAGAAACGCCCAGACTGGTTCTTTCGGCAACGATTCCCCGTTCAACTGATCTGCCTGTCTCTTTTGGCTGCCAGTGTATTCTTGACTCGCGTGATGGTGATGCTTACATTTTGATCATGATGACTGTCTGCCTTTTTGTCTGTACATGTGGCAACATTCCATTCTATCTTCAGGCATTCAATGCTTGGACCCGTCAGTATGGCATAGTGAGACTTTTAGCCTTTGATTGTGGTACCTATTGCTCTTCCTCAACCTCACGCAGAAGCAAGTGATCTGATTCATTCGATCGCGTGTCGGGGGCGTGGCGAGTGATAGTCATCATGTTGGTTCAATATCAAGTCAAGCCATAACACGTCGAAGTATAAATCACAATCGATTCATCGATATCCTCGGCTTCTTTGTGGTCTCTCGTGTATTGACGCAGGTTCCAATACTCTTTGAATTGCAATCGTCTTCTCGTATCGGATTGAGGTCAACCGAGTGTACCCGGCCACTGTTGAACTCTACCCTTAATTGCCACTTTCACCAGATCGTCGGATGTTGATGAAATGACAGTAGTGGCAATCCATCATCCCGCGTCTCATCAAACCATCGATCGAGTGGAATATGAAACGGCTGTATGATTCATCTTCGGAGGTACATATGCGAAGTTATCATTCGTCGCATGGCATTTTTAGTAACCTTCAGTAACGCGCTATTACTTTTACATATTCATAGCGGCATCCGTTTCTTTCCGGGAGAGAAGTCCTTTGAGGCCCCTTGTTACCTGAATTTGCGGCAGCCCTTCAAGCTGTGCAGCGCGGCGGCCCTTTGCGTCACAAATCAGTTGTCAGGTAAGGATCTGTCTCATTAGACAAAGACACAGGACAATAATTCAGACGCATTTCATATGGTCTGTGGCATCAAATTCACCGACTAAATACTCATTCTGCTGCCTCCTTCACTTCTTTGGGTGCGTCAGAGTTCCGGGATTATGAGAGACTTGGTGGCCGTGCTAGGGTATTACTCGTCAGGATTATAGTATGGGTATGTATCAAACCAACCTGGTCTGTGAAAACAACCTTCGGAGGGTGCTATACACGAAGATCCAATCATCAACTACATCTCTACGACATACAGACCACAAACTGACCTTGACGTCAATACGGACCCCCTCCCCAGAGCCCTCAACAACACCCCCAGATTTGTCATACACGGTCTCGACCTAACACAAGCCGTCAGCGATGATCAAGTAGAGATGTTCAATTGAATTTGTGTGCGTACTTCTCCCTCCCTCCCACCACCCCGAATCTTAGTGTACACTGTATCGCCAGCGTGGATGGCTTCACCTTCCTTGTCTTTGATGTCCTTGAATATAAATAGGTAGCAGCAGATCGATCTACGTTAGTGCTTAGATTTCGTAGTACGACTGAACAGCTCACTGTGCTGGAAGCCATTATCGTCGAATTCGTTAGAGTAAATTACGAAGCTGCTCGGAATTTATGTTGACTTCAATGTGGAAAATAAGATGACATTCAACAGGAAGGCGAATTAGTTTATGCAGGTTTGACCTCATTTGACGTCACCTAAATGACGCCAATGGTGTGCCTAATAAGGTGATCTTATTTCCGAAGTGAGCAAGGTTTACTTTTGGCGGTGAATAACTACAAATGATACTTTACATGAGCTAGCTCGAACAGTTTTTACAACAAAGCGATACCTACGGGGCTCGAGTAGAGTAAAACAAAAACATGATATAGAAAGCAAAGTGCATGCCAAAGACGGAGACTCAACATCAGCATGAAAATGATCCTGGTGGAGATGGAACACCTCTCATGACATCTCTGAGAGGGGGCAAACTGACATCAAAAGACGACGGGAAGGTTCCTGTATCGTTTCCACCAGTGATGGGAGGAAGCCGTACGCCATCAGGAGGTGAAATCATATGAATAGATGGAGCGTAGTAAATTGGAAAGGATGAGTCCGTCCCGGATTGCCGTCGGGGAACGATATCTGCATAGCAGCCCGTGGACAATGAGCTCACTTCTCCAGTCTTTGTAAATGATTCTACTGGCACCAACAAGTCCTCGACGAGATACGGCGAATTATGCGAAGCTAGAGATAAGCTCGGGTACCTCTGAGTTCCAAAAGATTCTATGTCAGACTGCCACGAAGGAGCTCTGGATCGAGAGGTGGTGCGCCCGTCGATATGGGGTGAGTTGTTAGACAAGAGTGAGTTTGCCTGAATCTTATTGTCAACGAGGCAGTGTTGTCTTGACATCGATGAAGCTTCCTGGTTATCTGTTATGTGGTTTATGTCGCTGGTAGATCCACGAATAAACGTCTCTCTTCTCCCCTGCCGCCTTGGAGAGCGCATGCTACAATTATCAAGCTTGTTTTGGATAATTCCCTCCCGTTTGGATCGCTTATACCGGAGTCGACCATCTTCACGTAAAGAAGTGATAATTTGCTTGACGGCACCTTCGATTGGGTGTTTGGCAATCTTCTCACTCCGTTGTTTTTTGTAGGTCCCATCGCCGTTGGATGTGTCAAGAGTCCAGTAGTTACCCTTGTTAAGGCCGATTCTCTTCACTCGTTGGAAGATTTTGTAGAGCGATAAAGTATGTCTGATCTTGGGCTGACAGGCAAATTGAGCAAAATTATAGAACATAAGTGACGTGCAGCACTTACACCAGAGCTTTTGTTCAATCTGTACCATTCAAACCGTGCTTCCATAGCTTTATATATTTCTTCCGCTGTCAACATGTGCTGAGGACTTCCAAATATCGCTAATTGGAGAAGTTTATGGATGGGCTGATCTGGTTGCTGGCCGGGTGGTGGCTCAGGGATGATGGATAGGTCCAATGGATAATGCGGCTCGATTTGCATCGTTCGACGCAAATATTTGGCAGTGTCGTCGTGATTCGGAGTCCAATTCGGCCCCCGAATTGCGGGCTTAGTGGATGCATTGGTGCCTTCCGGAGACAGCTCGTTCAATTGAAAGGCATGGAGTGCGGACGTATATGGTGCAATGGCATCAGTTAGGAAAGGAACGTCCTCTGATTTCATGGAAGCTGGTGCGAAGTCGCTTGGATCCGGAGGGGGAGAGCCCTCTATATCACTGTGAATGGAAAAATCCTTTTCGCGGAAGGTGTCAGCCGTGAATATGATGGAAAAATGCACGAAGACGGACAGCATGTCTCGACTGGTTAATTTCCACTGGCATATTTTTATCATAACCCTGGTCCGCATCGAAAGGTAGACGTAATGGACGCGAGAATTTGAGGTCCAAGCTGTGGCGTCGAGTCCAGTCGGCTGGTAACAGAAGCGGTCGATCCTCCTTGTCTGAGGAGGCTCTCAATATTACAGACTCGCCCGAGACATAATGATGTCCACAAGACGGCAAATTTTGCGATCTTACAGGGTCGCCAATAATGCGCATAGTGAGATTGTTGAGTGTATGATTTCGGCAGGCGCTTCGTGTGAACCTTATAGGTAATGTGGGCCTACAAGGCCAAGCAGAGACAAAATAATGGTCCAACAATAGTTAAAGAAAGACAATGGGCGTCATCGGCGGCATGACAACCGTCGCTCGCGCTCCACAATGGTGCAGAAAATTGAGCCGCACTCAGTCATCAAGATCGATACCATACGCCATGAATGCCTAATCCTTCGAAGTGGGCGCAGAAACGACTCCGTCGTGGAACGGCTCAGAGGATGTTTAATTCGTGGATTTGGTAGCAGGCGGAATGGCAGTACCGTAGGCAGGACCAACGGAAGGCCCCCGCTGGCCTAAAATTCGGGGGTTTGGTTTGCTGCGTCGGCACGGGCGCCTTAGCTGGTTGTCGATATATGGTAGCCAGTGGCTCTCTGGTTGAGGGAGGCATAGGGGTGGGGTGGTGATAGAGCACGGCGGGATATTGATAGTGCCACTGGAAGGGCTAGTCGTAGGAAGAAGTATCCACTTTACAGTATCGCCTTCGACGATATCATACTGAGGCCGACGAATTAGCCTAATTGTGTCGAGAGTTGCCGCCTACAAATAAAGAAGGTATTCTCCTAGCATTTTCTGTGTCGGAGAAAACAATGATTCGTTTACGAGCGATCCACACAACGCAAGAAGCTTGCAGTTATGTTATAATATTGAAGCGAAAAGTCTAGGTATTTGGTGCGCGTCCACACGATGGTCGGAACACTCGCAGCAATAGCGATGGTGAGAAAGTCTGGCCCACCAATGGCGGAATTGATGGAGTCATCTCAGCAGATGATTACTTTACTTGACAAGGGTCTGGTTTCACATAGACATCGAGATCAGCAAACTGAAGCGTAGGCAGGGAAATTAGAAACTGAAGTTTAAAACAGTGAAGATGACTCTATACCTCAGAGAGTGTATGGTAAGGAACGCGACCGGTGTGAGTCCCTGTCAGCTCAAAGAGGTGCTTGCGACGGAGCAAGTCAAGCTCGATCACAGTAATATACTGTCAGAGGACCTCAATAGTTGGATATATGGTATGATCGTACGAGGTACGAGGTTGGGTGAGTGGTACCAATATGTATTAATTTGAGGGATATGGCGATCTGTGACGTACAGATAAGCTAAGGTTACGGCTGAGGCTACAGACGTACAATGCTTTCACGGAGAGTCGAAGGTGCCTTGGCAATAAGATGGGCCCATTGTATGTCCCAAAGGTCTCTTTGTAGAACACATGTTATATGGTCAACATATCACAGAGCTTATTTTCATCGGCGACGGGAAGAGTGACGGGATGCGAGGTGCTGGTGTTGGTCGCTCGCCGAGACGAATCCGGTGCGAGGAGGATATATGAATTGATGCAGAGGGAACACCAGCGCCGGAAAGACTTGTAAGGCGGGGGGGTTGCCCTGCAGATGCCCTGTTTCGTGAGGAACGTGTAGCATCTCTCAGTCCAAGCTAGGCCTACATCGGACTGCTAAATAGAGGTTTGGCACACATCGAGTAGAGACGAGCTATCTGAAGCTAGGTATGAGTTCGCCTTTCGGTCCAAAAACGTTCGCCTCGTCTCGACATTTACAAGACATCCAGATTGTCCGACTCCGTATTGTTTTCAAACCATGTGTCGTCATTTTCCCTTCCTCCGAGGTTTTCAGGACCGCATACCATTATCATCTGATTCATCGCCTGCGGTTTCAATCGGGAAATGGCTAAGCACTGAGTGGTGATGTGGTAGAGTGCGCGAAATCCGCTTCGCGCCATTTGCTCCGAAACCATCCGGATTACATGAATAAAGCATTCAGCGTGAGTATTGCGTGTAGCACCGGTGCAGACGGTGACGAAAACGGAGAAATACACACGAACACAGTGGTACAGGACCACTTTGGGAGACATCCAAGTCGCACGCAATGACAACATCGATTAGTCCGCCTCGCTGTTTTAGGTATTCTGGGAGATTCGACGGTGTCAAAGAACTTGAATAGGTCGTGAGCAAGTGAAAAAATGTTGGATATGTATGCGTGAATCAAATATATATATCATAGGGAGGTTAGCGACAAAAGGGGTTTGTGCACTTCAGGAGACTTCAGGTGAGAAGTCACGGTGGGTTGCCTAGAGTAATTGAAATGAGCCGGACGAACTTCACAGAGACCGCAAAGTGCTTATCATATCGGCATCTCATCCACCGCCATTTTCACCAACCACCACCATCTGAATGTCGTTCTTGCAACCTCACTCATCAACGACGTTCAACTGCGATCCTAACGACCTATTACTGATTTGGGAGGTCAAAACACGACCTGTACGTAAACTTTAAGCGCTCGCTTGTCAGGTTTACGTTTGACAAGGGGCGGAGGCGCGATTTATGAACAGGTTAAGTACAGATATATAAAAACAGATTGAAGCACGGAAAACGTTCAAAAAATCAAATGAATAATGCCGCGATTGACATTCGTCGGCATAATTGTCACAGGCAGGATCATCATGGGTGTCGCCGTCGCTACTGCTTTCTTGGCAGCACGAGCTGAGAGCCTATGTTTCTTGAGCAGGTGGCGACGCACGGCATCCGGCCGAGTTGATATCCGTTTATGGCACACCGGGCATGC
>KN832992.1:22481-38375 GCA_000827315.1 Piloderma croceum F 1598
CACATTTTCCACTAATTGCATTTAACCATGAACAAATGAGAGAAGGAACAATGGGGGGGTATCTGTTAGCAGAAAAACAGTCTTTTCCTGTGATTGCAGATCGACTGTTGAATTTAAATTCAGACACTTTATCAGACATAGCAAAATGTATGGCTAACGGTGAAAGGCTTAAACCACAGACTCTTGAAGAAAAGGCATGTTTTCAAGTGATACATGATTTAGATCATGTGGGCAGACATGTCCAAGGTTCAATTACAAATAAAAAATATATGTGTAATGAAATATGGTCCCTTATATCTTTTATGGGGGCACCATCTTGGTTCATAACTTTTTCTCCAGCAGACAATAGGCATCCAATATGCCTGTATTTTGCTGACATGCAAGAGAAGTTCTCACCTACAATGTGTGCTCCTGATGAATGTTATCGGCTTATTGCAAATAATCCGGTAGCAGGTGCCAGATTTTTCCATTTTATGGTCGAGGCTTTTATTGAGCAAGTACTAGGAGTTGGACAACGCCATAGGGGTCTTTATGGAAATACCTCAGCATATTATGGAACAGTTGAACAGCAGGGCAGACTGACACTGCATCTTCATCTCTTGTTATGGATCAGAGGAGCTCTGACACCTCAAGAAATCCGAGATCGTATAATGGATCCTGATTCAGAATTTCAAAAACAAATGGTAGAATATTTAGAAGGAGTACACCAAGGAGAATTTATAGCTGGGAACATGGAGTCCATTCGCGTTGAGGTAGAAGAAGCGGAGAAATCAGAATCATATGAGAATCCAACCAAAACATTGCCTGAATGTCCACCACCAGCTTGTAAACAAAAAACATGTAAAGGCTGTTTTAACTGTACACTTTTAAGTGTATGGTGGCATAAATTTAAACACACTGTGGATGATCTGCTATGGAGATCAAATGTACACAAATGTGGTGATAATTGTTATGCAAATGGAAGAGAATCTTGTAAGTCTCGGTTTCCTCGTGAATTATTCAATGAGACAACAGTTGAACCTGAAACAGGTGCATTGAATATGAAAAAAGGTGAAGCACAGATGAATACTTTTACCCCTTTGTTAACATTCCTGTTACGATGTAATACAGATGTAACAAGCCTTCTCTTGGGCACAGCTATAAAGGCGGTGGTGGCATATGTAACAGAATACGTAACAAAACCCGGTCTAAAAATATATAGTATTTTTGACACCATACGTAGTGTTTTTGATCGGAACTCTGAGCTGATAGGAGGAACTGGTAAACAACGTGAGAAAGCTAGGAAACTTTTGACACAGATTGTTAATGCTTTGACATCCAAGATTGAAGTTGGAGGTCCAATGGCTTCTCTGTATTTGTTGAAACACCCTGATCACTATACCAGTCATAAGTTCAAAACATTTTACTGGAAAAGTTATGTATGTGAGGTACAGTCTATTTGGAAGTCCTTAGAAGGTCCAGCCAAATGCGATGACAAGATAAATGTGCTTCCAGAAAAGATCATAATAAACAAAAAAGATGATGAATATGTAGCAATATCTGCTACTGATGATTATGTGTATCGACCTGAAAAATATGATCATGTAAGTCTATATGACTGGATTAGATTAGCAACCAAATACAAATGTGACAGAAATGTTGAATCTGAACTGGATGAACAGGACAAATACGAAATTGATAATGACAATATAGATGATAAGAAAACGAACACTGATACAAAAGCCGGTTTGTGTAAATCTCAACGTAAAAAGTATGTGGCACAGACAATGAAAGATCATATTGAATATGAGAAACGTGTAGATGATGCGTATTTGCATGGGAATTCATGGGCTGAGAGCACAGATGATGACAGTAGTTTTGAGAATAAAGATGACAATGATGATTACTTCTTTATGGAAGGTCATCGGCAACAGGACAGTCATGCTGTACGTCTTGAAGAGGATATGAATGATATTGTTCCAAATTTTGTAGGAGGATCTCTACCACGATGTGATCGTGGCGACCAAGAGTTTTATTGTTGTACTATGTTGACTATGTTCAAACCTTGGCGAACAGGCAAGGACCTCAAACTGACAACAGAATCTTGGGATGACAGTTTCCTAAAATACAAATTTTCTATGTGTCAGCATGAAATTATCAAACATTTCAATATGCGATATGAATGTTTGGATGCTAGAGATGATTATTCTGCCAAACGTCACCTACTGGAGAGTAAAAATGTAATCCCTCAATGGACAGTTGATCATGCTAATGGCGAAACAGATGATGATCAATTCTATGAAGGTGAGGAATTTCAGGTTGACAGTCACTTGTTGGATGAAGAATATGAACACATTGGTAAAGAAGGGAAAAGGGTTATAAGACAAATGATGGAAATGGATGAAATTATCAAAAATAGTGGATGGTTAGATAAAAGCCATGATGGACTTCCTGCAGTTGATTTAAGCATTGTAGAACCTGAGATATTCCAAGTTGCAAGCAAATGGGATGCAGCTGTGCAAAAAAAGTGCCAACAATATCTAGATGAGAAAAATCAGCACATTCCAGCACATCCTACACATAAAAATCGCACAGATAACAATATATTTAAAAATGAGGTCAAAATAGTTGACAAAGCTTACTTAGAAAATTCATATAAATTTGTTAACACAGATACAGCATCTATGGTTGATCTTACTGTTAAAGAATTTAATTTAAATTATGATCAAGAACAGGCTTTTCGTACAGTTGCAAATCATGCAGTTTTGGAAAATCCGGAACGATTAAGTATGTATCTTGGAGGAATGGGAGGGACTGGAAAATCTCAAGTGATAAAGGCTTTGACAACATTTTTTCTAAAAAGAAATGAAGCTCATCGATTTATGGTTGTTGCCCCAACAGGCAGTGCTGCTGCTTTGCTTAATGGTTCAACTTATCATTCTGCATTTGGAATAAATGATAGAACAGATGTATCATCTGTAAAGGTCATAGCACAAGTTTGCAATCGTTTAGAAGGAGTTGATTATATATTCTTAGATGAAGTTTCAATGTTATCTTGTCATGATATGTTCAAAATTAGTGCACAACAGGCCAAGGCCACTAATGAACATGAAGAAGCATTTGGTGGTTTAAATATGATTTTTGCAGGTGACTTTGCACAACTACAACCAGTTTCTGGTGCTGCACTGTACAGTGGAAATGTAGGAACTCAACTTCTGTCTCGGATGTCAGTTAAAAACCAAGAAGAGACTATTGGAAAGGCCCTTTGGCACCAAATTACAACTGTGGTGATTCTAAGGGAAAATATGAGACAGAGAAAACAAACACAAGCTGATGCAAAGTTGTGCACTGCATTGGAGAATATGAGGTACAAAGCTTGCACACCCGAAGATATACAGTTTCTGTGCACTCGAATATCAGGTCAAACTCCTGACAGACCTAAATTAGCACAAAAAAGGTTTCGTAATGTGTCAGTGATCACAGCATGGAATGCTCACAAAGATTAAATAAATAAACTTGGATGTGAAAGATTTGCAGCAGAAACTGGTCAAACATTGACTACATTCTATTCAAAAGACCAATGGTATGAAGATGATGAAAATAGTAAGAAAAGAAAGTGGTCAAGACAGAATTAAAAAAATCCAAAACGTAAATCAAACATATTGCACCCTGCATTACAAAATGTATTATGGTCACTACCTCATGGATCAACAGAACATATTCCAGGAAAATTGACAGTATGTATGGGAATGCCTGTCATGTTACGCAACAATGTTGCAACAGAATGCTGCATGACTAAAGGTGCTGAGGGAACAGTAGCTGGATGGCAAGCATCAATTGGTAAACAAGGAAAACCTATGTTGGATACTTTATTTGTAAAATTGACAAACCCTCCTAAACTTGTTCAAATTGAAGGTCTACCACCAAATGTGGTGCCAATAACAAGATGTTCAACAAAAACTGTATGTAAATTGTGGAATGATGATGTAATTACAATCAGCAGAAATCAAGTACTTGTTCTTCCAAATTTTGCCATGACTGATTATTCTGCACAAGGGCGTACTCGTCCTGATAATGTAGTTGAGTTGAACAACTGCAAAACACATCAATCATATTATACATGCCTTTCACGTAGCACAACTGCTGATGGTACGATTATTTTACAAGGATTTGATTCCTCTAAAATCACTGGTGGTGCACCTGGGTATTTGAGACAAGAATTTCGAGAGTTGGAGATATTGGATTACATATCAAAAATGAGGTATCAAGGTACTCTTCCAATAAATATTGATGGACACCGTTGTAATACATTAATTCTCCAATTTCAGTCCTGGAAAGGTGCTAATCATGTACCTGAAGAGGTGCATCCTTCCATACGATGGTCAACTGCACATCCATTCATTATGCAAGAACGAATTGATGTGTCATGGCATATCCCAAAAAACATCAAAGTAAACAAAGTTGGAACTGAAAAGGTGAATCATTCCAACACAAGCATAACAGCTAAAGGAAGTATACCAATATATCAAATTCAGGATGAATCAAATGTGGGGAAAAAATGTAAATTGGAAGAGCTTGCTGATGTTGTATCGAAAAAACAAAAACAAAAACAGTCAAATGAAGATATTGTATATTCTACTCCAAAAGGTCTCATTTGGGATGGTGAAGACTATAGTTGTACATATGATGCGTTATTCTCCATCCTGCATAATATATGGCTTTCAGATCCCACTACATGGAGTGAAACTTTTACAAATACTTCACAATTTTTGGAATATTTAACAAATGGTTTCCAAGACATGGAGTTGGAAAACATTACATTCGAACAACTGAGAAATAATGTGAGACAATTATTGCATCATGAATTTGAAAATATGTTTCCATATGGTCACAGAGGTACAAGTGTGGTGGAGTTAGCAACTAAAGTATTTTCAAATAATGCCTTAAACACTTTTACACAACTTGAATGTGTCAACTGTCAATTTTCGGGAGAACCAGAACCTGACAGTTTGGCATGCATAATATTTGGTTATTCTCATGAGATAACTTCTGTGAGGGAGCAATTAAGAAAGGCTTTTGTTCATCACACAAGAATGTCTTGCCACAAATGTCTGAGTCCATTGCAACAATTAACTTATTATCATCAAACCCCAAGAATTTTGCTATTATCTGCAGGTGGTCCATCAATTTCTGTCAACAAGTCCATTAAAATCAGAACATCCAATCAGTCTCATGTATTTAAACTGAAAGGAATTGTCTACCATGGAGGTGTTCATTTTACATCCCGAATAATCATTAATAATAATGCTGTCTGGTACCATGATGGTCAATTAGGTCCAAATTGTCAATTTGAAAATGAATTATCTGATTTTAGTGAAACAGATCTGAACTCTTGTGGTGGAAGGAAAATATCTTTGATTATTTATACCCAAGACTAACCCAATTGGGACTTGTATATGCCATGCGCCAGCAATGGCCCTCTCCAACAAGTATGTTATACGGGTCGGCTGAACAATATTCAATAGATGTAGCCAACGTGTCCGATGGGCTATATGGTATGTATTGTTCTATCCGACATCGGATACTCAGTATCCAATTGAATACAATGAGCCAACCACCTCAGATTGACCTTGAATCACTACATAGCTATCTACTGAATATTTAATTGACCTGGGGAGCGAGTCCGCTGAAGAGGAAAAGTAATCATAGTTCAATACTGGTATATGAGTCCTGTATGCTATCAAATATTATCTGAAGGGTCCTATCGGATCAGCCAGATACCCATTGGATTGTTAGTTGGTACATCCATTGGCTAGCCCGCTGGCCCATCCAATATTCACTGAATGGTCCTGTCGGATTAGCTGGATACTGTTATTTTTATCTATTGATTAACCTGATAGCCCATCCAATATTAACTGAATGGTCCCATCGGATTAGCCGGATACTGTTATGTGGTGTATCCATTGGCTAGCCTGATAACTCAACCAATATTATATGGCTTGTAGAATCGGATTAGCCGGATACACACTGAATATTCAATTGGTGTATCCATTGATCAGCCTGATGGCCTATACAATATCAACTGAATGGTCCCGTCAGATTGGCCGGATACTGTTATTTTTATCTATTGATTAACCTGATAGCCCATCCAATATTAACTGAATGGTCCCATTGAATTGGCTGGATACTGTTACGTGGTGTATCTATTTGCTAGCCTGATAACCCATCCAATATTAACTGAATGGTCCCGTCGGATTAGCTGGATATTATGATTTTTATCTATTGATTAGCCTGATAACCCATTCAATATTAACTGAATGGTCCCATTGGATTACCTGGATACTATTATTTACCATTGGATAGCCTGATAACCATTCCAATATTATATGGCTTATTGTGTCAGATTAGTTGGATACAGACTGCAATATTTATTTGGTGTATCTATTGGTCAGACCGATAGCTTATCCGATGTTGGCTGGATTTTTCCATAGGATCAGCCAGACACCTACAGAATATTCACTTGGCATATATATTGGTCATGCTGACAGCCATCCAATATTGTCTAGACGGTGCTGTCGGATCATCCGGATACACGCGGAATATAAATTGGGTGTATCTATCGATCAGGCTGACGGCCCATCCAATATTGTTTGGGTGGTACTATCGGATCAGCCAGATACACACAGAATATCTATTTGGTGTATCTATTGGTTAGCCTGACAGTCCATCTGTATTATCTGGGTGATAATGTTAGCCTGACAGACTATCCAATATTATCTGGATGGTATGATTAGATTAACTGGATACATACAGAATATTCACTCAGTGTATCCATCGGTCAGGCTGACAGTCCATCCAATATTATCTGGATGGTACTGTCGAATTAGTTGAATACCATCCAAATATTCAGTCAGTGTATCAATTGGTTAGGCTGACAGTCCATCCAATATTGTCTGGGTGGTATAGTCGGATCAGCCGGATACACACGGAATATTCATTGGGTATTTCCATTGGTTAGGCTGACAGTCCATCCAATATTGTCTTGGTGGTATTGTCGGGTTAGCCGGATACACACAGAATATATGTTGGGTGTATCTATTGGTTAGCCTGACAGCCAATTAAATATTGGCTGGATGATACCATCGGATCAGCGGATACCCGCCAAATATTCATTGGGTGTATCCATTGGTCCGGCTGACACTCCATCCAATATTGGCTAGATGATACTGTCAGATCAGCCGGATACCCACTCAATATTCATTGGGTGTATCCATTGGTTACTCTAACAGTCCATTTAATATTGTCTGAGTGGTACTGTCAAATCAGCCGGATATCAACGGAATATTCACTCCTTGTAAGCCTATCAACTAATACAACATTATTGGCTTGCTCATACTGCCACACTCCGTGGACACTAATGAAATATTCACTCAATGTATCTATTGGTTGACATGATAGAGTAATTATGAATTGATGTGAATGAAACACCTGTAAAACCATCGGATACACTTCTGGAAATGTTGTATCTGTTCACGATATCAATCACTCGACAATGCCTTGTCAAATGTTATGAAGAATGGCACCCAAGAGCTCTATATATTTCAATTATTACTAAATATTACCAGAATAATGGTCGACCGAGGTGAGTGGAAAACATATCCTGCACTCGATCTGCAAGGGCATTCCACAATGCCACCTGCTTGTGACCATAAGAATCCAATCCAGCTGACCTTTCCTCATCATCCACATCTCTCAGCCGTTGTTTCCATTGATTCTCCTGCCAATGAAACCAATTGACGGTCCATTTCATTTCATACTCTACCAGGGTCAATTCCTCCAACCATCGGCAAAAGTGTGCCTTTGCTCTTAGCCAACTCACTCGATAGACTAAAGAGGGATGAGTTGTAAGTACAATAGGACAATCGAGATACGTACATTCCTGCATATGTGGACCACCTACGTCAGCTGGATTCCCAGTCCGCCAGAACCAGGGTAAAGTATCCAATCACTGTCCGAATCGTCTCTCGCCAGTTAGATCTCCGGCCACTTTCAAGTCATCGTCAGTGATATCATGAAGCATCGCCAGGTATTCCGGATTGGTTCCGAGATGTTGTAATGCGCTTCGAGCCTGTCTGTATGTGGATCTACACTTTCGAGCCTCAACATCCAACTTATGAACGTTATCCCATGCTCGATGTGTGGTCCTCTGGCTATTTGCGTTACGCACTTCTGTTCAGAAACGTAGGGACTTTTCACCAAGAGCCAGATGAAGACCTCCCAGAGCATCCATCACCTGGCCTTTGCGCAATTCGGATTCAATCATTGCGATTGGTTTTAGCGCTAGATGATCAATTTCGCCGGCCGTCAATGCAGAAGGGAGTGTGATCCGTTCTTTTTCAGGGGTAAACCATTCGTCGGGATAGAGGTCTAGAAGATCATCTGATGCTTCCCCTGCTTCGGGATCCATACCTGGAGTCCTTCCATCCTGCATAGCCCACCGGACATCGTCATTGAGTTTAATAATAACTGAAACCTTGTGTTCGTAGGCGGAAATCCTTGCTTCTAGCTTACGCCGTCGATCAAGAAGTTCATTCTTCTGGGCCACTGAACATGTACTGCCAAGTGATGCCACATGGCATTGAAGCAACATCCTAATATTTGATGTTAGCAAAAAATGTTTGAGCATGATTGAATCTGACACTTACTGCGATTTTTCTATTGCGAGGCCTTCCGTGATCGTGGAAACCAAACCGGATAGATTCCTGTGCTGAACCTCCGTTTCCGACAACTTCAGTCGTATTTCCGCCAGTGTCGGTACTGACAAACATAAGCGATCTGTATCTGAAGAAGAGTTCAAACATCGCTTACATTTTTTGGCTACAACTTCATAGATCTTTAGGTGATCACCACGTTGTTCCATGGCAACGCGTTCTTGTTCTGTCCATTCCCGAACTAATGATGCATCCAAACACTCAGTCAACTGTTCGAAGGCCGGTTTCATCTCGGAAACTCCCTTCGTGGCTCGGGACCTTTTTGTGCACAGTGAATCAGCTAGAGGTAATGTCAGTTTTACGATAGAAATACATGTGATGTCGATCCCTACGCATACAAATGATTTTCCACCAATTGCTGTCATTCATGTGATCGTCAATGACCTCTTGAGCATGCGAAATGGACATTGCCTGTGTTAATCCAGCAACTTCATCCAGTGGGGACCACAATGTCTCCAAGATCTCACCATCAACTTCACCAGCGCCCTCCACAAAATTCAATGAAAACTTCAGAAAGCATTCCGGAATGTGTGTGGCAAGGTGCCACTTCCCAACGGCGCCAATAATTTCCAAGGAATCGAAAAGTTCCAAGAATTTTGATTCCAATACTCGCTGTCGGAAATGAAGGCTCCATTGACAGCAGATGTCATAAATGATGAGTGCTTGCACGTGGTGTGGAAAGCGCTTTAGTGCCTGGCAGATTGAGTAGTCCATGTTAATCTGCCTATTCCTTGGTAAGTAATACCATTATGGAGATGGCATCGAATTTATTCACCGCTCCCCCTTCTGAAAGTCAACCACACAGTGTGGCACAAAAGCGCCATGCCTTGCACATGCGCATGCACCCTTACCGGTTGAGTCCAAATGATTCCGATGATGATTTCCGTTATTCTGTGCCCTGTGATTACTACATTTTGATTTCTAGATGTCTCTCAGCTACTAAATGTTCCGCGTAAGGCGCCCATTTAACTATATACTGCTCACCATCGGACAATGACACATCATCCTCGGGTCACTTCTGGATCTGATGCACTAATTTCATATTCCAATCAACAACTATCTGCGGGCAGTAGAGTAATCTGTTACGCTAGTTAATAGTTAGTGGCAGAAGAATATAATTATCTTCTTTACCTGTCATCGTGTTTCCATTCCGTTTCCGGAGGTATGTTGATATCCATCTGCAGGCGGGCGGGACAGAATAATGCAAAACCACCATCTACAGGAGCGTCAGGCCGATCGTGAACAACACCGGCTTGAATTCAATTATGCAAATCCCGCCACTCTCGGGACATGCGGAGAAGCTCCCGATAGCGATCCTACACATTTTGATATAAGCGGAAACAGTATCTGATGCATCGGACCACTCACTGGTACACGTGATGGAAATACCTCATCAGTGATTCTTCCAATCTTGCTCATAAAGTTCATAGCCACTGTATGGCATTCTAGTGCATTGAGTCAAAAGTGATCGAGAACCTCAAACGTAAATGCCATTTTGGGGTTTTTAAAACTTGCTGGGAAAAGCTTGGCACGAAGAAGAAGTTGAACATATTGGTCTGCCGATTTTGCGCAATGACACCATCGGATCCAGCACGTGAATATTCCAGTGGATGATACAATGGTTAGTTTGGAACATGATCCTGAATGCGTCATTGATCCAGAAGTCCCTGCAGACTGATCCTTATCTGGAAGATGTCCATCCGAAAATTTGTCGGCCTCGTCAGGACTATCAGGGTCAAATATCGTATGGGTCTCCGAATTTAGTGGAATAGAAGGGCAATTGTCCGGAAAATGGCAGAGATCTATAGTAAGCTGATGTGTGAGAAGGTCTGACCGCTCGAAGAAAGTTCCATTCCACATCTGAATCCGATGGAATGGAACATGTGCGTGAGTGGAAACACAACAGTCACTGCACCAAAGGCCTGATCCGAAACAATCCAGACACCAATACATGCCAGTGGATTGTTGGCATTTTGAGCAGGAGGACCGCGTCGGAAATGATTCATGTCGAAGAAGCTCTATGAGGATGCTGTGCCGTCGATTGAGATATTCTTGAAGGAATTCATTTTGAGTCTGACAATAATTATCCGATGACAATCAAATTATTTGATGGTGCATATGCACCTTTCCGGAAGTTCTGGAACGCTTGTATGTTGGATCGCTGAAAGAGCCTTGATCGATGTCAGGCTCGTGTACTCCAGGAGACCATGCACATTTTTTTGTAGGAGACGATGTGTGTGAAGATGGTAATGGAGTCGAATCCTTTACTGCAGCATGGGTGATTCGTTTTCCCCATCGGGTTTGTGTGGTTACGACCTCATATATGTCAGGTTTCTGTCCAGAGTCTCTGATCTTTGGCATCGAGAGATTGGTTTATAGATGAATGACAGTGTGTAATTTAGCAAGAAGATGCAAAGTTGTTATCGATCGGTTAATCAGCGGAATAACTTCGACACCTGTCCGATGGTTCATCAATTACCATATCCATGCTTGTGGCGGATGCATACCCGATTCATTGAAATGCATTAATGGACATATAGAATGCCTCGGATGGGATGTATTTGACTCATCCAGCATCTATCATCCATCAATCGCTCACAGCAATACTGATATGCAATTATCCGCATCTACATCTGTGATTTCTATCACTTCTCCTTGAACTCACGCAGTTTTACATTCAATGCACAAATTGTCACATGGGATTGTGAGACGATAATCATAGGTGACTAACCACCCAATTTATATATAGCCATTGAAATTGTTGAAATTGTATATTTGTTACGATGCGTGAGGATTTACGTGAGTTCCGTGTGGATGCATGGATGAATCGAGTATCTAGCTTGGATATAATGAACAAACAAATGCAAATCTGGAATATATGGGTCAATGACATGTTTCCAATGCAATGCTTCGCATATATGTCACCAGTATATTGTTTAAAATGTATATTTGTTACGATGCGCGGGCATTGACAGGAGTTCCGCTGGGATGCATGAATGAATCGAGTATCTAGCTTGGATACGATAAAAGAATCAAATGCAAATCTGGAATATATGGGTCAATTACATGTTTCCGATGCAATGCATTGCATATATGTCACCAGTAAAGTGTTGAAATTGTATATTTGTTACGATGTGCGGGCATTGACAGGAGTTCCGTTTAGATGGATGAATTGACTATATAGCTCGGATAAAATGAACAAATCAAATGCAAATCTAGAATATATGAGTCAATGATATGTGTCCAATGCAATACATCGCATATATGTACTGGTGACATGTTTAGGACAGGATGAGCAGAACGCTTCTTGCAGGTAATGTTGTGTCGGTTGTGCGTATCCCAGACACAGGTATCTCAGACACAAGTATTTCAAACACAAGCTCACCCATCGTTGACATTGATGTTGCATTTTCCTGCTATTGAACTCAATGACTGCAGCGGATAGATGTTTGCTGCTGTTGGACATTGTTGGGATCCAGGTCGGACATGTAGACATAATTGACCATATGACATGAAGTTTGTGCCAGCAGCATGTCATAAAACTATCGATGTTATCAACATCTAAGTGCGATGGAAGTACCTGTAATTTGACTTGTACATTGTTGTATTTTCACAGGCAATATTAAATACATACATTTATGTGTACTGTGCGGATGATCTACTTGCAGGAAGGGTTTTGGTCATCACGCAACATCAGCGGGGAGATGAATCATGCCATCCCATGGTTTATAACTCATTCAGTCCGAGCCAGAATAGATTTGACCAGTATATATAGCAAATTCTGATCATGTTAGATGTTGTCACCGGGATGGACAAAATCAAAGCATCAAACCATCAATGAATAGCGGGTGAAGTGCTAATCTGCATCGGTGTCATTGGTGACTGAATCCGACAGATGACTATCAGAATATATTTTCGGAATCATAATGCCTGTTTCCGATAATGTCAGAGATCCTCAGAGGGCCGGAAGGTACTTAATAATATTTAAACGGCTCGATATACAGAACCGTGGATTGTGTGTGGATCATTGAGTGGCTGGATCGACGTTACAAACCATGGGTAAATATTCTGCCTGTCAGACTTGGAACTTTGTTGACTTTCACTTGCATTCAACACATCAACATGGGGCCATACAGCCGTTGGGTTCAACCATCGTTCAAGCAGACGTTATTGGACCATTATGACAAATACCTGAATACCACCAATCGTAGCAATGTCAAAACGCGATCCAAGCTCATCACCAAAGTCGCCAATTACATCCTTGCCACTGCAGCTAACCAGGCCGCACTACCAACCGATTTAGAAAAGGTCCTCAATCAGAAATTATTTTATTCGTATTGACTTATAAATTGTTTCAGTGTGCACCAAGCTGGAATAATACATGGTGATGTTAAGGCTGACAATGTTCTAATTTTCGATTCACCAGCCCCTTCCAGCGAGAAAAAATACATAGCTAAGCTGTCTGATTTTGGATCTATCATTCTCCTGGATGAGGCGCAAAAATCCAACCAACATATTCAATACCACAGCACAAACTTGACGAATGCACCAGAGACTCTGGAGCAATCTGGCAAGAATACCATTCCGGTGGATATGCTGGTGCGATGTGACATTTATTCACTTGGACTTTTATACCTCCAAGTCCTCGCTGGAGATCTGAATACGGCCTGGACCTCCAAGAATGAAAAGGTCTTGGAAAATGCAGAAAACTTCATTCAGCAATGTCCTGAGCTCACTGGTGGTATGACAGCTGCCATTTGTGTGGCATTGGAGCAGCTTCTTCCCTACCATGCGGAAGATAGATGTGCCGATCTCTCTGTAGTATTGAATCTTCTTAAATCATTCAAATTGTCTGATATTACTGATATGAGGTTTGTGAATCATGCATTCTTTCGTCAAGCTGATTAATTTTACTCACATGAGTATTGATTTTTGAAGTCTCAATGACATAGAGTCAATACCTATTGGACGTTCCAATGCAGAAATTGCCAAAGCCGTTGAGCGTAACTTTGGTGCGTCTAACGCTCTTGATTTTGGCTGGGGTGAAGAGGAGGACATGCCAAAGGCCACCCAAGCCAATATCATCCAGATCATCCAAGCACAGACTCTAGAAGTCAGAGCAGGATGAGCACATTTCCTAATGGCACTTGCACATTCACAAGGCTTTGGTGTTAAGGGTGATGTTGATCTAGCTCTGAAATCAATCTTGGAAGCAGCCAGAAAAGACTACCTTCCTGCCCAGGCAATCTTGCATGTCTGGTATGCTGCTCACTCGCAAGCGGTTGACATTGACGAAGAGACACAACTTGATTGGCTTTACAATGCCTGTCTCTGGGGTTCTGTATACGCTGGACCTGTTCTTCAGCAAAAGAGCCCGAGCGACTACGAGAACGTATGCAAAGAGTTCCACATGCGAGGGGGTTATAACCAGTATTTCTATGGTAATGAATGGCCATCACACATCAATTCAAAAGAGTTCCTGGAGGGGCTCCAATCGAAGACATACCAACCTGATGCTGGGCACATGGCAGATCTGCTTCAGTCGGCTGCTATATATGGTGACGCTGCACTGGCACAGTTCATCTTGGAGAGCGGTGAGGTGGATGTGAATTTATGCAACCAATATGGAGAATCTCTGCTGGTCCTTTGCTGTAAGGGAGGTCATACGGATCTGCTTCATGTGAGCCTGATGATCAATTTGGACGACTGAGACTATTTAATTGCTGATGTGAGTAATAAATAGGTTCTTATAGATGCTAGAGTCAATGCAAAAAGTCGAGACAACACAATGGGGCTACTGAGGATGGAGTCAGCCCTTCATTGGGTTGTTGCATTTGATGACAGTGACCAAAAAGATGCAGTTTCCTTATTGATTAGTGCTGGAGCAGAAGTCACCGCAGATATCTCATGGAAACACCCCCTCATCGACCTCCCAGGGAAATTCCCTTTAGGAACAGCATTCCATTATGCCACCTTCTGTAACAGCCCAAGCTGGGTGAGGGAACTATTACATCATACTGACGAGGAAGATTTTACAAGATACACAAACACCAAAGGGTCCTCATTATTGACACCTCTGGAATATGCTGCACGCTATCACTGCTACAAGGTAATCAAGCAACTCCTTGATGGCAGGGCCATGGACAACCCGGATATAAATGCTCTCGTCCTCCATGAAGTCAGTAACCTACCCACCTACGAATCATGGGCGATAAGTGGCCTGTTGAATGTACATCCCAACAAATTAGCTGATCTTTGCACCTCTATGTTCCTGGATTGGCATTTCTCATTGCTAGATCAGGAAGATGAATTAGGTTTCACACCACTGCTGATGGCATGCTACTACCATAGCACCGCTGTTGTCAAATGTCTGATTAAGCAGGGATGCAATGCCAATGCTCAGACACCCTTTGAAAACGATGGGCGCACGGCATTGAACATGTATAGCAACAATCAGCTTGCATATGCAGACAATGACATACTTGAGTTGCTGCACGTGGCGGGCGCAAATCTGGAGCTGGGTAGCGCATCTGGGATGAAGCCACTACATTATGCCGCCCGAGACAATAATGTACGGGTTGCAAAAAGACTTCTGGAGCTTAAAGCAACACTTGACGCCAGGTCAGATTATGGGCTGACCCCACTGCACTATGCTGCAGCTTACGGAGCTACAGATGTGAGGCGGCTTTTGATAGATTGGAAGGCGGACCTGTATGCACAATATGAAAGAGGTGCATGGAATGAGGAAGACTGGAGTGGATTGACGCCCCTGGCCGTGGCCATTTTGCGACATCACAAAGGATTTATTGACATACTTTTGGAAGACACGTTGATGAGCTCTACACCGCTCTGTTCGCGTAATTTGACATTACATCAGCGCTAACATAGGATCACGTGATCGCGCCACATGCCACCGATGTCACATGACCTTTTCCGACCCTCTCCGACCTTTTCCGATCATTTCCGATGATTTTTAGCGATTTCCGATGATTTTTGCTTTCGGCCGACGTCTCGCACTTAGTTTCTGCTTTGCAACCCAATTCGGTACTGCGCGGCAACCCCGGAAGTTTCACAATCCGTGTGCGGCACATCAGCACATAAAAGTTGCGAGGACGCGTCATCGGGATTGCTTCGGCCCGACATC
>KN832992.1:39838-168492 GCA_000827315.1 Piloderma croceum F 1598
TTCGCTAAATCGCACTTCGCTCGGCGCATCGCACGCATTGTAATTAAACTCATTTTACCTCATCTCACTCATTATAGGAAGGGTTACTCACCCACTCGCACCCCTCAGTCCGCGACACAGCAGTGGTATATTGGTGATTTATATATATTTCATTGATAGATACACTGCGAGCGTATCAACGTATAATCTGGATCCGATTGCTAGACAAAGCAGCGCAGATACCATCATCCACTTTGCCATCACGAAACACAGTCCCGACCTATTGCGCTATGTTCTGAGATTCCCAAAGCTGAATTCCACAACCTTGCTAAATCGCAAGAATCTAAAAGGTGCAACAGTGTTGCATCTTGCTGCCGGTAACATGTCCAGGCAGCAGCATATTGAACTCCTAATCAATGCTGGTGCGGATGCGAATCTCGTCTCCAATTCTGGGCATACAACTTTGGATATTACATATCAGACTCGGGAGCAGGTCAGGATGGGCATTGAACAAGGTAGGTGACTGTGCAACCTGTGATATTCTTTCTTCTCGTGGAGTAAACAAGGACTCACGAGATAATTAGGGACAAACACAATGCCAGGAAGAACAAATGCAACATTGTTGGTGCCACAAACAGAGATTACTGGCGATAAAGGGGACAAAGATGATGACCACCCGGAACATCATTCCCCAAGTTCCGACGACGAGGAAGAAATTGATGATGAAGCCTCAGAGGAGCCCACCATGGTAAGAACATATCGACTAATCGATCTCCCCAGGGAACTAGAGCGTTGCGACGAGATTATAAATATACTTGAGCGGAGAGGCGCAAAATGAGCAGCATCCATACCTATTCCTGAAGGGTTACTGTCACTTGACTAGTAATAGAGGCCGTGGAGACTAGAGTGTTGGGAAAAGATTATCAATGTACTTAAGTGCAGAGGCGCCTGTTCCTGAAGGATTACTGTCATTCGACTAGGCTTATGTGCAGTGATAAAAGAGACTCGGAGGTTGGTCCTACAATGAAGTGCTCGAGAGCACAGTAGCAGCAAGGAGGAAGGCAGACTGGCAACTCGCGAGACAGCTTGGCTTCAACAGGCCGTTTTGCTCTGTGTTTGAGTGATCTATAGAACATCATGGGAGAATTCAAAGCCGACAAGGTATGTGCTGGAGTACTCCTTGTCAGACGAAAGAAACATTTTCATTACGGATGGATCTGGAAGTATGATATTCTGAGGCACAAAGTTGAACCCGTATCAGTTCCACCACCGGGAGAAGAGCATTTCAGTCAGCAACAAGAAACTGTTGTGTTGCCACTGTACATAGTTGCGGCGGCGGATTGGGAGCTCGTAGGCTTTGTATTCGACATGGACTTGATCCTCTCTGATGCTGGTGCAGAGCTTTGAACGTGAACAATACATGAACGATATAATATACAAGGTTTATGCTTCAAGTGGCTATACCTATACTTAGGATGAGGGGAAATGAGCTGATGCCCACGGTGGTGAGCAAAGCTCGAAATTTTCACGTGGAGAAGGCGGTTGTTCCTAAAGGTCCATCTACATATCACGGACTTAGTCTCCCGTAAGCAGCCGTAATACGGATATCATGGACTTGTCACCGACTTTAACCCCCCGAATCGCTAATAGCGCTAGTAGTTCGTGGGGCTGTGAAGCCAAAACGGTTAGTGGACCCCGCAAACTAGTATGCATGCCTTCAAATTACTTACCGTGTATATGCACGTGTATGTTGTACACATTCCCTTCTTTTACATCAGTAAAAGTGCTGTGCCTGGCGTCGACACTGGGTGAATTCTCGAAATCCACCATTCGCGATGGTGTCTGGGAGAAGACTGGTCCAATTTTTACATTAGTATCTAGTACGACGGTGGATAGAATAGGCGACATACATAGTAAAATTGCTGTGTCTCACCTGAAGTGCTTTAATCACAGTCTCATGTGTGTTCACAGTGGTATCAGATATGGTTCTCTGGGCAGGACAGTAGTGGCCTCTGTGCTGTGAAATCAGATTCAAATGCAAGAACTAGACCTTTAGTACATCTGGGCAATGGAGGGCAGAGTACTTATGTTACTTGCCTCATCCTAATAGTTGAAAAGAGCTTCAACTCTCAAGCAAACAGTGATTCGTGGGGTTGGCGCAAATGCAGTTCGAAGTGGTGAGGGTAAAAGGCGCACCCTGTCTTGCGTGTGGCGCCCAAGTTGCACCCCACTTCAGGCTGCCAGCCTATGGCATCTATTACAGGTTACACATACACTCAGTGTCTGTGGAGTCTTGGTGTGGTGAAATCGTCATGAAAAGGATAAATATGGCCATGCGCGCGGTTTGAGCAAGGATCGATACGATCACGTGGTGCTGGTCAACCGGTCACATAGGGTCACACTCGCCCTAGCTTGCACACAGTTGCACACTGACTCATCCTTGATGATCCTACAGTGATGGCTACTTTGCCAATTGATAGTGTATATGTCATATTCTACATCCTGGGTGCTTTTGAAAGATGATCCAAACAGGTTTGAAGCAGCACTAGGTCTGTATCTTCCCTGGTGAGTCACTCCATCAGGAAAATCAGAAAAATACTTAAACTGACTTAATTTTGACTTAGCGTACTTATTGGTCAAATAAGCCCACTAAGCACAAATAAATGTAAAATAAGAAAACGACTTGGCTTATTTGTACTTAAATTATGCTTAACACTACTTATTTTGGCTTGAAAATAAAAATTGGACAAATTAAGTACCAATTAAGTCAGTTAAGTTACAAATTAAGTTGTCCAAGCCGTCACTAAGCCAAGTCATTTTCTTATTTTATGCTTATTTGTGCTTAGCAAACTTATTTAGTCAATAAGCACGCTAAGTCCAAATTAAGCCAGTTTAAGAGTTTTTCTGATTTTCCTGATGCTCCCCCCAGCCTTTTGCCATGCACTGACATATTGGGTGACTAGAATAGTATAGGGTGCTATTCCCCTTTGATTTAGAGTCCTTTCACCCCCTCCTGGCACTCCCCCACTTTATTTGAACTTATAATCACCCCCAGCATTGTCAGGGATCTTTTCCCCAGTGGATAGGTACTGTATCTACTGATTTCTGACAATTTTGGCTTACTGGGAGTGCTACAGAAATGATGGTGAGTCGTTCTCCCCCTCCCCCTGGTCAGATCCCCCTGCTGAGATCCCAATACTCGTCCTAGGGTTCTGAAACTTGCTGTAGACATTGCTATATGGTATAGGATAGATTAATAGACGGATGAATGATGATTGGACAAGTATAAATACTCTGGTGAGTCGACCTACCTCATTTGCCTTCCCTCCTTATTTCTGATCTTTATATGTGTCCCCTAGCCATACTGCTTCTCGTTTGAGGTCTCCTATGGGTATATACCGTGTATAGACGTTTTTTGGATAGGATCAAAAGACCGGGTGAGTCAAAATCTACCTCCCTGATATCCTACCCTCATGCTGACCCCTTGCCCCCCTGCTCTTCGCCTCAGTATCCCCCCAGGACCTTTCCCCATCATCCACCATCTATATACTTGCCTCACCGACGTTTCCACATCCATGGCATCACTGCATATTGCATACTCATACACATTCTCTTCTCTCCCTCCCTTCGCTTTTTTGGGCTCCAGATCTGCCAGAGAGCTGAGATATGCATGTACCTATCTTCCCCCTTGTATATACCATCCTCCTATACATCAATATCACTTATTTGACCGCTTTCTGATGTCCCAGCAAGCTGTTCTCTCGTTGGTAATTATAGAGAGAGAGAATCCCGTATAGCACAACATGCAGGGCATTACGAAGAGCATTGTATTGATACAGAACAGAGTACAATATACATATGAAGAGGCCTACAGAAGAAACTAAACCAAGACATGAACAATGGATGGAATACCCGAGGTCGTCGCTGGCCAACGGCTACGCGTGATGACGAATAAGGAAAGCGGTATCCTGAAAGTAGCTAGTGCTTATCCGCCAACACCTTGTGGCAAGACGCGCGGCTGCTACAGCACGGACTTAATAAAAAAAAACCGAATCGCTGATAGCGCTAGTTTGTGGGGCTGTGACGCTGAAACGGTAAGTGGACCCGTAAACTGGTATGCATGCCTTCAAATTACTTACCGTGTATATGTATGTGTATGTTGTACACGTTCCCTTCTTTTACATCGGTAAAAGCACTGTGTCTGGCGTTGACATTGGGTGAATTCTCGAAATCCGCCATTCGCGATGGTGTCTGGGAGAAGACTGGTCCAATTTTTACATTAGTATCTGGTACGACGGTGGATAGAATAGGCGACATACATAGTAAAATTGAAAGTTTGTCGAGCCTCAAAAATCCAGGAATAAAAAACGGAACAAAATGAGTCAATACACTGATACAAATTCTTCAGAGCGCTGTATCTCACCTGAAGTGCTTTAATCACAGTGTCGTGTGTGTTCACAATGGTATCAGATATGGTTCTCTGGGCAGGACAGTAGTGGTCTCTATGCTGTGAAATCAAACGCAAGAACTAGATCTTTAGTATATCTGTGCAACGGAGGGCAGAGTATGTTACTTGCCTGGTGCTCAAATAGTTGAAAAGAGCTTCAACTCTCAAGCAAATGATTCGTGGGGTTGGCGCAAATGTAGTTGGAAGTGGTGAGGGTAAAAGGCGCACCCTGTCTTGGGCGTGGCGCCTTGGACCCCAGCGCGCGTCGAACCCCACTTCAGGCGGCATCCTGTAGATGATAGCCTGGCCTATGGCGTCTACTCGGCCCAGCGATACGATCACGTGCTACCGGTCACTCTTGTCACGCTTGCACACTGACGACGACGACGACGACACGACGACGACGATGGACGGCGACGAGGTCATCGAAACATCCGACTCCGACGAGCGCGATGTCCTCCACGCCCAGCTCAACGAATACTGGCAACAAGCTGTCTCCGACTTTCGTTCCCGTACTCGGCTCACTCCCCCCAGCAAACGCGTCAAGGTGCGTTCCATCCTCTTCAGTTCATAGGTGTTGTATTCAACAAGGGGGTGGCAGCTCACGTCGGCTCTCCGCGATCTGCCCTCAAGCTCCTCAGACGATCTAACGACTTCCTCCCCAAAATCCAGTTCCCTCATCCCTACCCCAGAAAATAGTAATAACCTCGCACAGGATATTTTATCATGGGAGGATGACAAGCTTGATGACTCACAAGACCCGTTAAACATGTTTACCACTCAGAACAGAGACGCAGAGTTTGCACAGGCCGATGATAAATATCACAATGGAGATACTCTGCGGCCCCGGTCACGCTCACACTCAATAGACCCCCTCGCCCTCTTCGGCTCCTCTTCCCAAGTCCTCGTACCGCCCACCCCCCCACCCATCACATCTTCAGGTGCCACCCACACTGACCATCCACTCCCATACCCCCGCTACTCGTCGCTCACACCCCCACCCCCAGCACAACAACGTACAAGCTCACCCCTACCCCCGCGCTCCCCCCAATCCTCCTCACTCTCTCTAACTCCCTCCCCCTCCCCAAACCAAAACCAAGACACAGCCCTCGCCCCCATCCACGCAAACGCAGACACAGACAGACGCTACACAATGCGCCAACGCCGTCCCCAACAGCTCCACCCCTACGTCCACGATCAGATGCTTTACAAACGGCAGATGCGGAGTAATCCAGAGGCTATTGTTAAGTTTGCGTTTGGGGGTGGAGGTGGGGTGAGGAGGAGCCGGTCGAGGGGGATCGATGATGGGGAGGGCTTGAGAGAAGAGGAGACGCAGGAGTGGAGAATGGATATTGATGGGGAGGAGGAGGACAGCACCTGGGTTGACAGACGAAGTAGGCCTCACAACCGCCGATCCAAGAGCGCCAACCCTCATCCCAACACAAATCCAATCCCGACATGGCTCCCTGAAGCACTCCAAAACCTCCTAAGCACAGACGACGAAGATGAGCCCGATGTTAGGGATTTATTGCGAGAGGCTAGGAGGGTGAAGGAGAGGACGAGGCGTAGGGAACGGGAGGAGAGGGAGAGGGAGGAGGAAGGGAAGATGGGAGGGGGGGAGAAGGAGGGGGACGGGGACGGGGAGAAGAAGCGGAAGAAGAGGGCGAGGCCGTTTCCGATGAGGAAAGAACGGGAACGGAGGGATGGAGACGAAGATGGAGTGAGGTCTCCGAATCGTGTACGTGCTCAATAATATTCAGCGCGAAGCGGAACTAATCTCGACACCAGCAGATTCCACCACGCCCGCACACCCCTCCTCCTCTCCCACCCACACCCTCCCATCACCCACAACCAAACTCACCCCCAATATCAATCCACCCAACACCCCACCACCTCGACGACAACGATAATCCATTCGCGGATGGTGGGTACGACCAAGGACCTGACTATGATTACGGTTATGGATATGATGAAGATATTGTATGCGGCCATGCACCAGATGGTGATGTGGACTTCAATTTCAAGTCTCCTCGACCCGATTCCCAACGCCGGCTATCACCACCTGGCGAGCAATCATCGACCTCCAACTCCAAACACAAATCCAAATCCAAATCTCCTCCTCGCAACGCAAACTCCCCCACGCAGTCAAACCCAACCACAGACACAGACACAGACACAGACTCTACCTCCACATCAAACGAAATGACCTCCAAAGACCGTAAACGCCTCAAAGCCCTCCAACGCATGATGCCAGCCGCCATGGCGCGTCAACTCGTACAACACGCCCAGCAGAAGAAATCAAAGGCTAGGAGACAGCGTTCTGCTACTGCTACTGATGATGGGGATCGAGATCGGGATGGTAGTGCGGAAGAGGGACCGTTGGTACCTGGTAAAGCAAGGGTGAGGATCGGGTTGCGGAAGGGAGATGCAGAGATTAAGGGAGATACGGAGAGTGAAGACTCTGATGCGCCGCCGCCTGACCTGCGCTCAGACTCGGATGTTGAGATGGTTCGACACAAGAAACCCAGAAGCGCGTTTGCTCACGTGACTCATATCTCGGATGGCGTGATTGAGGAAGTTGAAAGCAGTGCTAGTAGTAGCAGCAGCGACGATGAAGTGGATGATGCGAAGATTGGGGCATGGCTTGGGGATAAACCGCGTCCTAACGCGACGGGACACCCTCGTCGACTCAAGGAAGAGAGTTTGGTCGATTGGATGTTAACGAGGACTAGAACCGTTGGTGGGCCAGGAGAGCGGAAGACGAAGAAGAAGACGAAATCGAAATCGAAATCGACGAGACGCGTTGGGGAACACCGAGGGCATTCGGGTGGTCATCGAGGACGCTTACATGTCGTTACCGCCGGCGCGCAGAAAGAACGACAAACGTTATTGTCGTTTGACAAGCAACCTCCTGCCGCTAAGCGGAGCACTGGGGGTGGTCATCATCCTTCGGCCAGGTGGTCCACTCCAGCTGGAGAGGATATGGACATGTATGATGATGATGATGATGATGATGACCGCGACGAAGACGCAGAGCCTGGAGTGAACAAACATTGGGTCGACTCCTCAGTGATGACGATGAAGAAGAAACAGCAGGCCATGAAAAAGAAAATGCTGAAGCAGCGGCGAAAGCCGCAGGTATACGTGTTCACTTCGAAAGGCACGCATATCACTTCGGGACGTCGGCGGATGGAGAGCGCTATCACTATTGATGTGGAGGACGAAGGATTTCATCAGGCGTTGGCCCCGGAGGGCGTTCATCGTCCTCCTCCTCGCCGGAAGGCGAAACCTAAGCTAGCGGGAGGTCGCGAATACCATGGCGCAGCGCCGATGGACGTGCCGATGGATATCGAGGTGGACTACGAGCCTCCGCCCCGACATCACGAACTGCAGACCTCGTTCGAACACCGCCGTGACATCAAGGTCGATTTTGAGATTCATTTCTTACCATCCGGGCTTGCTTTCCAGCCTCATACATACATCGGTAAAGGGTGGCTTCACGAACTCGTCAATCTGGTTTCGGGCGGCGATAATGTAGTCATGCCCGGTTCGTATTCTGCCCACGGTATCGAACTTGGTCCTGTTTCTACTTCGGCCCCAGATTTGGCAGCCTCGTTGGTATTGATCGGTAACGGTCTACTCAATTTTGTCTTTAGTTCTGCGGAAGATCATACAGCTGAAAATTTTCACCACTGGGAAGGCATCATCCGCACTGTTTGTCAACTCCTATCATGGCTTCCTGCCCATTCCAACGTGGAAGAATGCACATTGCTGGGAACTGCTCTGCAGGAGCATCTCCTTGGGCTGATCACCCAGATTGATGATCGAGAAGCTGCTTTCAGCAGTGATGGTACGCCTTTGAACGGCATGGTGCTTACGATTTATTGGTTCGCCGTGGAATCGTTGGTTCGGTTTAGCTGCAGTGTCCAGAAGAACCAACCAGAAGTCCTTTTCGACACAAAGAACTTGATCAAATATATATCCCTTTTAGCATGTCGTCTTCACGCTTATGGGATGCGGCGAACGCTAGAGCCCGTCTTAGCTGGTCCCGATGGACTCGATACCTCGCTCATCCCTGAGCGGACAGCTGAATTATGGGTGTGTCTCTTCCATCTAGTCAGTAACTGCCATGTCCCCACATCCAACGACTCGAACCTCGCACAACATCACCCCTTCTGGCGCATCATACAACTTACACTTCAACGGGATGACGGATCTCCCCATACCGGTTTGGAAGCTAGCGAGACCACATGGCGAACCATCTTCAGCATTTGTGCCCTTTCGCAGTTCTCTGTTCATGGAATGACAACTTCCACTTGCCGACTTCCCGCGTCTTGGGAGCTGGTAGCTTTTGCCCTCAAACAAATCCGGTTATCTGCAGATCCCGAAACTGACAAAACATTATCGGAACGCATTCTCGACAAACGCGATGAATACATCTGGCTAATTGCTTCTAGGTGCTTCATACTCTGCAACCGATGGCATTGGCGGATTGATGACGCCTCTATGATGTTTAATCAACTGGCCAGCATCTTCCGAAGCCGAAAATTCGCCAATCTCCGCCGAGAAGCATCAGACTTTCCAAGCTTCATGCTTAAAAATGATCTGCAGCTGCTCAAGCAGTACAAGCCCAGTGATACGGCGTTTGAGCTTTTCTTGAAGCTCATCGTGCAAGCCTTAAATGACTGTCATCCGGATGATGAAACGAATGCACATCGCATCGTATCATCAAAGCTGAAGAAGCTCCTCGCGCTTGCTGTCCCGGTTGGGTCAGTTCCGTTCAAAAAATCTACTCCTCCGACCGCGCATGAACTTTCGATGCTTTACAACCGACTTAGTGCCGTTGCTGTTGCTATCTACCTCGAGTCCTCCCCAGCCAGTGTCGAGCAGCGAGTGATCCACGCTCGTCGCTACGTCAACTTCAAAGATGCTGACGATACAACACGAGTTGCTTGTATTCGTGGCATGATGCACTTTGCGATCATTATGCGCTATCGTCGCTTACCGCTTGACAATGTGCTGAGTTGGTTGGCTGAGATGACTGACATTCTTGTGGACGAATACCAAGATATCGATGCATCTTCCAACAAGAACATTGGTATCCCACCGTCGAATATTACCAAGCATAGGGCAGTGTTTTCTATTCAGATGCTTTTAGGCTCTGTGCGTCGCATCATAGAGACTTCAAATATCGACCCTACCCAGCCTCAAAAACAATATCCAGAACCAGCATTGTTGAACGGACGTAAGTCATAACCTCATTTGGTCGCAAATGTTACCTGACCGAGATATTGCAGCTTGGGTAACTCGCATATTTGCAAAATCCACGAATCTTGCTCACGTTGGCAAAACTGGGTTGGAGATTCGTAGATTGGTACAAGCATTTCTTGATGCTCGTCAGGCTGCTATGCCTGCTCCTCAGCGTCATCCTGCTGTCGTTCCCGCGGGGGATCAGGAGAGTCAGGAAAGCCAAGAAGACTACGGCGTTTTTGATCTGGACTTGGATGATCCTGAACTCCAAGCCGCCCTTGGGAACGACGGGGAGTGCTCTATTGCAAATCAGAACAGGGCCAAGGACGAACTGGTTTGGCAGGTTAGTGGGATCTTATGATGAGGGCCATTTCATGCAACTGACGTCTTTCTAGGTCATTGATGGCCATATCACACCAGCGATATTTCGTCTGGTTTGTAAACATTTTAACGATCCTTCCGACGCAGTCTCCTTCGAGGAATATTGTCAAGATGCCGACAAGTGGATCGATTGCTGGGTTGGCTGTGCCCATGTCCTTGTCCAACTTGGCAAAAGAGTACGTTGTCACAAATGTTTCGCCCAGTACCTAACTAATGTACTGGTTCCAGAACTGGGAAGCCTTCCTGGAACTTGGACCGATGTCATGGGCAAAGATAATTGACGGTTCCTGGAGACGTCGTGTTGGATTGCGATTTATGTTCATGCTTCTCCGATTTGACCCTGAGGCCTATACAGTTAGTCAACACTCTGCTGCTTTACTAACATATCTCCGGCTAATATCTATGCAGACACGCAACGACGTCTTTATTGAAGTCCTGCTTGAATCGATGGCAGCAGCAAAAGTTACAATTGAGAATGAATATATGTCATTGGTCTTCTCCATAGACAGACTCCGACATCCGCTTTTACGTCATATTCCTTGTCAACCTTCCATTGAGAGCTCCGACTATATCATTTCTGTACCAGAATTTTTCACATTGCGCTTACCAACGGTCGACAGTGAGCCCTTTCTATGCAGCCTCGTCTAATGTTTTACTGATGCAAGCCATTAGCTGTTTTTTCCAACCTTGCCGACAGTTTGCGCAAGGAAGCACATGGCAAAGGCAACGTACTCCAAAATCAAACATACATTGGGCATGTCGTCGCCATGCTTTCGGCCATGCAAGAAGTATGGGAAGTGAGTCTGCCTGAGTCACATCGTTGAACCCACTTGCTAATATCTAGCGTAGCAAATGTCAGAGGGTTCTGACCGGCGGACCATATATACAGTTTTCTGTCGTGATATATTCACGAGCTTACAACGACATCCCGTGTTGAAGACGCAGCAACGATTGAGCGCTTCTATGGCCTGGGGGAAATTACTTGAAGCTACTTGATCAAAAGAAATTGCAACGTCTTGATTCTCCTTGCTTTCTACACTGGAATCTACCTACACATTTGTATCTTTAAAATTGCAATCACGCCCTTTCGTCCGCATTAGGCAGCCGTAGTGATCGATATGGGTTTCGGGCTTGATCGACCCCCGCAATGCATCATCCATGGTACGCTTCATATCCATTTCCATATGTCACACAAGCATCTTCGAACCTGACCCATTCACCGAATATTGAATACAACACCCGTTGTGTGACTTGGAATTCAAAATGGCCCCGGTTCATGTCCTGGATTCGCACTATTTGGGAATAACATTCCTGGTCACTGTGGGATACCAGTTGCTTGGTTTCGCGATAGCTTGGACTTTTCAGTTCGATAAAATCACGGATTTCACAGGCGGTGCGTTGTCTTTTTTGTTTCGATGGGGTATAGCTGCAATAGCATCTGACCAACTGCAGGATCAAATTTTTTCTTAATAGGTAAATATAGCGAGGTTTCTGGCTATTTCCCCTGCTAACAATACCATAGCTCTGCTAACTCTGCTCATCGGAAACACGTTCTATGCTCGAAACATTGTAGCGAGCGTTTTGGTGATGGTGTGGGCAACTCGCCTAGCCGGCTTTTTGTTGTTTCGGGTATTGAAGACTGGAAGCGACGCTCGGTTTGACGATATCCGATCGCATTTCTTCAAGTTCCTTGGATTTTGGATTGGTATGTTTCTTTGACAAGCTGTATATATCTCCCGGCTCAGAGCACACATACAGGTCAAATTCTCTGGGTATGTAACACGGCTGAGTAAAGAACTACCACTCACGCCCTAGCAGGTCTGGACAGTGTCGCTGCCTCTGACCATCCTTAATTCGCCCTCGGTGTCCGACATTAAAAGTGGTGGATCAAATCCTACTTTCCCTACTTCCCGCGACATTGCAGGAATTATCCTCTGGGCTTTAGGCTGGGTGATCGAATCAACAGCTGACATTCAGAAGGTTCGACTTTCTGCATGAGATCTCTCACGACCTGCTCAAAGTCGTCTCAGTTCAGATATAAGTCCCGTGGCAAGCCAAAGGATCGGCCCATGCAGTCTGGAATTTGGGCTTGGTCTCGCCACCCACCGTATTTTGGAGAGTAAGTCAACGGAGTAATGCTCAGTTTGATAGCTTAACACCTAAGATCTTCCAGAATGATGTGCTGGTGGGGTATCTGGATCCTGTGCCTCTCCCCGAGCACCAACGGCAAGCTGCCGTCCTCGGCCGAAGCTGCTCAATACGGCTCCATAGTGTCACCCATTTTCACGGTGCTGTGAGATAAACTCTTTTCCAAACAACGCTCACTAACTGCTTGACCATAAGTCTTCTGATGTTCGGTTCTGGACTGCCCACTGCGGAGAAGCCACAAGGCCGGAAGTTCTATCTCATGAGTTACGGCGCTAAAGCAAAAGACCAGCATACAAATGCTTGGAGGCAGTATAAGATATACCTCAAAAGAACCTCCATCCTGATCCCCCTGCCACCAGCACTTTATCAACATCTCCCAAGGTTGATCAAGAGCACTCTGCTGCTAGACTTCCCTATGTATCGCTTCGACGAAGTGAAGGAAGGAGCCGTAGCAAGGGAAGAAGACAGCAGGCAAAACCAAGACGAAATCTGAGCGTGTCCGAGATGCATCATGGTTCATATATAGTTTATATTTTATATTACATTACATAGTGCCCATCTGCTCTACGAAACGTTGCCAGGCAGCGTCAAGCTCATAACGATTGTTCTGCACGGTGGCCTGCGACTGGTGGTTATCTGGGGCAGGCAACGTTGGATATACATCCGGTACGAAGTCCATTGGCGTAGAAAATTGAGCCAGAACGTCAGCATCGTAGGAGGACGACAAATCAGTGGGCGTGGTCGTGTACGACGGATAAACTTCAAGTCGCTGTGGCATTTGGCTAGAATCATCGCAGGACGATGGTGCCCAGCCTTCCAACATCGGATTCGCCGTTGGAGCTAATCGCGCCACACTTCGCGGGGAATTACCGGATATGCCATCGGAACGCGATGTGGCTGGTGCGGTAGAGGACGAAGATGACATTCTCGATGACTGTTTCGCATCGGACAGAGAAAACTGATTCTGTAATAGAGAGTTAATGCCAGGCGTATGGTGCGCGGTGATTTGGTGCGCTCGCGCCACTAAATTTCTCAGTGTGGGCTAATGGATCTGTTAATTGAGCCTTTCGGCTTGAATACGACGAAGGAACGAACCAGTATTTTTTCCGTCCGAGGGTTCCCCGACATTTTCTCAAATAAACGGAGTGCACACTCGAGATGTGATAAAGCAGAAGGCGCGAAGGCCAACCGAGGCTTGGTTGCGATGGCGCCGAGCACAAGCTAAAAGGGAAATGAAAGCTCGTCATGCTAAACGCGATGTCAATGAGGACTTAGACTCACGGCACAAGAATAAATATGTATGTATAAGAACCACATACGCTCCATCAAATTAGGATGTTGTAAGAACAGACTTTCCACCATTCCCACAAGTGAGCAGGAAATCCCGTACACGGCCAAGACTGACGGCCCATATGGACTCCCCAAAGGATCATCGACATTGTCCTCGATTGTTCGCGCAAAAAATCCACGATGCATGTACATAATAACTTCGAGGGAGGTGTTCATAAACGCAACGAAATAAAACAATAGGAATATAGAATACCTAATTCTTTGATTGAAAACGCGATGCAACGCTGCATGGTGATTTGTACCGTTGGCTGTTCAGTCTGGACGCCAACTGTGGCACCGGAAAAACCTGGTATCCGTAAAGAAGGCGGCACATAGAAATCACGAACTCCTCTAGCAAGTTCTTGTATGGTTTTATAACTCGGTGTCCGCGCACCAAAAGCACGGTCTGAAGAAACAAGTCACGACGATAGGCGATAACATCATTGATTGAGCGCACCGTGGATTATGCTTAGGCACTGTAATGAAAAGCGATGTTTCCATGCGGCATCTGGAGATCCAAATCAGTTACCAGAATAGGGACAGCGAGCATTGGCCAGTGAAACCTACAGCTCATCTCGACCATACCATTGCCGTCCAGCGTGGTCTCATAAGCCATCTTGCAGTCAACATGTACCGCCATAAAGGAAGGAGGCCGTCCGTATGTAAAACTCTAAGCCAACATATGAGGACCCTCAACGCTCCAAAGTCTATATTGGGGCAGGGTCTCACCTGCCATAAATCAAAACTATATACTTCCCACCAAAGAGCCTGTCTTCTGATCGTTTCTTCAGGACTGACCTTCCACTTATTACTATCACGATCTGCATAGGCTCAGACACATTATCTTTTGTTACAAGGAGTGAAGCAATAGCCTTACGAAGGCCAATCTAGTAGCTACTGTGTTAGTCTAATTGTAGTGATATAGCAAGAAAAGTCTCACTGACACTGTGTGCTAACTTTGCGATCAAACCCATGGTGACCCATCTTGAAGATTCCACATTACCCACCAGCATATAATGGAACATCAACAGCTGTGAAATGTTGAGCCCTACGATCAACTATCGAGTCGAAATGCTCACTAAGGCTCGTATCGCCGTGATCGACTGTTCCTCCAGAACGGATTTAAGCGATAAAGCAGCACGGCCGAGCTGATAGTAATGCGCGGCTTCAGGCGAAAACGGCGGCCTGTCTAGATCTAGCAAAGTGCCTATGGCTAATATGGAAAATAAAATCGCCAGATAATGCGGATGCAACTTGTCGTCCGTGGCGGGTGGATTCGTGGCATATATTTGACCGATTATGGTCTTCTCAAGTTCCGCTTCAGAAATGGGATTGTATCTGGACAAGATGTGAGAGGAAAGTGACAGAGCAAGGTGGTAATAGCAAACATACTGCCAAGCTGCGTGTCTGAAATAAATTTGGGATAGATGTCGAGCAACACCTACTTCAGGAAGTTGATTTATAATCGTCCTGTGTATTTCTGCTGGCGTTTGGCCTTCTCTAAACGGCGACAAAAAATTCAGGCTCCGAACATGAGGTGCTAACCAATCACTAGGGGCCTCGTCCTTGTCGTCTGTCGTTGTCTGCTCGAATATAAGTCAAGAATATGGACATTTCATGTCGTACCAGCTTGCCTGTGGATGATACTGCGAATCGAGCGGTCAGAAACATATATCGGCAAGCTCAAGAAGTCATACCCATGAACTAGCTGTCCTGCCGAAAAATGTAGTTCGCCCCCTTTCGGGAATGGATCTAAGAGAAAGAATGAGCTGATAGTCGAATTATGTCAATAGTTCCATACGAAGATGCCACAACAACAACATCATCCTCATCCGTTTCATCATCTTCCTCTTCTTTGCTGTCGTTCTTCGAAGGATCCGGATTGGGCCTATTCCGTTCGAGAGGTTCTTTAATCAATAAGAGCTTGTCCGTTAGAAGAGGGTGCGGTTCTTTGGAAAGCGAGGAGTGTGTGTCGGTTAATGCATTCTCCAGCTTGCGCACACGCTCTGAGAGTGTTCCGATCCTTGCATAAAGTTGTTCTTCATTGGCCAGGACAAATCTGCACATAAAATCAACAAAACAGAAGCGAGAGCGTGATTCTTAAGTAAACCAACCTGTTGCCTCTGCCAGTTATAAGTGATCCTATGACGACAAAGTGAATCTCCAGGGGCGAACAAGGAATAGAGTTGAGTTACCGTCAGGGCATATAACCTGTGTGTTAGGAATTTTGAGAAACATTTCAACGGTCATGACCTATTTGGAACGCACACCACATCCTTTCTTGACGCAATTTGAACACGGAAAGACGCGGTTACAGCTACGGCGCCGATATTAGCGGGATTAGCAAAGTTAAATCAACGGGAGGACACTACCGAAGCTTCAATCTTTAAAAAGGGGGGAATAAGCACACGTGTCAGGGCAGCTTCAGCGTTTATCACCTTCTACATTCGTTGCAGGAGACCTTTTGGTTGTGCTTTTTCTTCCCGATGACGGGTGTCATTTCGCCGAAGGAGAAGTCGTAATTGGTAACAGGCGGCATTGGAAGTCCAAGGCTTTTGGATATAAGTCCGCCTGCGGCACAGAAATATTATTCACACCTTTGTGTACAATTGCAGGAGAGTATATTCCGGCAGTTTCGGATATACATGCAGCCAAGGTCGCGTCTGGGGAAGCCACGGCCCACAGAGTTACCACAATAGGACATGCTTTGTCAACGTTTGAAAATTTGCCATAAGAGGCGCCGACAAGTACGGTCCTCGTTCCATTCCTCGTCCCGGTTGGACATCCATCTTCAGGTGATCATCCTCTCTGCATATCTGTTTCTTTTTGATGAGCCCTTAGATGACGAGTCTGATTCTGTCTGGACGAGGTTTCCTTGTCCTGACAACCCGTGACGATCCATCAAAATTTATACCATTCATGCTTTTCTGACTTGCCCTTCTTTCGTGTCAATCTTCATCAATTGCAATAAAGCTGATTTATATTATCACAGTGCACTCTTCCGATGGCTCCCAAAGACGATGACGAATGGTCTGATTCGGACGATGATGTTTTGTCCGAGATAGAAACGTCTGTATTGTTGGGAGTTCCTGATGGTGTCATAGATGGGGTAGACATCAACGATGCAGCCGTATCTCGGATAGGCGGACATCCTGTACGATACATCCTGTATTGCTTTATGGCATGTAGTTTGACTTGCATTAAAATCAAGGCTTTTATTCCTTCACGAGAGCCCTCGCTATCTTCTGCAAGTTGCAAGAGTTGTTCAAAGACGATGGAGCTTCTTGTCCAGATATGGTGTCCAGTCGAAGACAGCCCGCATGACCGAGTGCTGTATGTTTGGGGATGTGCACAAGGATCGTGCCAAAAAAAGGACGGAAGGTGAGTGGTTGGTATACCGATCCCTGCCAAATATATGTCGTATTGATGTTGAATAGCGTTCGTGCTTGGCGGGGCTTGAGGTTTAATGAAAAGTATGCTGCTAAACTGGAGAAGAAATTGGCCAAGAAGCGTGCACAGGAAAAAGCAAAGGCTGAAGCTGAAGCTGTGAAGAATAAAATAGCAACCATGTCGAATCCATTCTCAGTAAGAAAATGCTTGATCTCGTGGACGACTAATCACTCATATTTTCACTAGATGCAGCAGTCTTCTGCTCCAAACTCGTTTGGTTTTGGGACCCAGATATTCAACAATGCTTCGGCCGAACCAACCACGTCCCCTCTGGAAGAGGCTGCCGAAGCGAGTGACGCGGAAAGCGAAGCATCTGCGTCCTCGTCTTCGGACGAATCGGTGATCGTCGCTATGGCGTCTGTAACTATTGGACCTTCCCCATGGGTGTCTGCGCCATCTTATCCATCTCTGTATCTGTCCACAACCTCGGAATTCCTTCCACCGCCACCAAAGGTTAAATTACCACCCGGTACACAAGTTCAAGACCCTGCAGACGACGAAGTCAAGGAAGGCAAGAACGCAAGTTGGACTTTCGAGGCATATGAGAACTCCTTGGAGGTGGACCATGTCTTTGACCGTTTCACGAAACGTGTAGGTTACGAGGGCGAGCAGTGCGTACGGTATGTACTCAGCACTGTCTTAAATGTCCATCTACTAATGACCGGTCTTAGCTACGAATTGAATGGAGTCCCTTTACCCTTTGCATCTGACAAAGTTTTTGACTTGCTGTTCCCCACACAACCTCTGCCACCTCTGCCTGTAACTAAGGCCGCCTTCAAAGTCGTCCCTGCACAAAAACGCATTTATGATCCTACATCCCTCTCTCCCTGCCCTTTATGCAAATCCAAGCGTGTGTTCGAATGTCAGCTCATGCCAAACCTTATCAATATTCTTCGATCGACCGAGACAGACAAAAAATTGACGGATGAGGAAAGGAGAAAGGCTGTGGAGAAGGCATTGAAAGGTGGCGATGCTCCAGACACAAGGGGTATGGGCTGGGGAACTTGCATGATTTTTGTGTGCGAAAAGGATTGTTGCGTGGACGATGATGGAGAATTCGAAGCGAGAGAGTGCTGGCGGGAGGAGCTGGTAATGGTTCAGTGGGATGACTGATTCTGTTGGTCCATACAAAACAAAAGTATATCCTTAAAACAGTCATAAATTTGAATTGACGCCAATGGTGACTAAGATAACTGGTATGTACTCGCATGGTACGCACAAAGCGCGGCTCATGTATGAAAGCATTAGAAAGAGAACAGGGATCAATAATGTCACCCTTTCAGAGCCTTTTGCGCGACGTCTAACTTGACTTTGCATTCTGTGAAGGAGCCATCAGCCTCCCATGCTGTCATACAAAGTAATTTCTTACCATTCTTCTGGGTACCTTCAGGCATACCTTTGTATGCACGTAGGTCTGAATATCGTCAGCTCGCGCATGTTAATCCTCAATCTGTTCAAATTACATACAAGTTTCGGCTACCAGGTATTTGTTCCTCGGCTCTTGTGCCTCCAGGGCTTCGGCATACCGATACCAACCTTTTCCCCATTTTTCGTCAAGCTAACAAGGGGCGTCAAACTTTCGATAATCAAACTTGCATTATACTGACCTCTGTGGCCTTGAGGCCGTCTGCAATAGCTTCGGTAGTTCGGCCAGCTTTCAACAGTGCTGCCGATCGATTTGCATAGAGTACGGCACTGGTCGGCTGCAAAGGCTAGTCCACACATACATTCATGGAGGAGATATTGTTATTAACTCACCGCGGCTTCAATAGCCTCACCGTATCTGTAATCAAACAAGTTGAGAAATTAAGCTGTTGGCAAGTATGCAATATCGCACTTGGCATAGGCTTCTTCCCAATTGCCAGTTTTGAAGAATTCCTGTAGTACGACAACGAGTGAATAAATAACTATATACAATGTGAGAAAACAGACATTGCCTGCATTCTTTGCCTCCTCAGCAGCGGGCGGCAGTCGAGGAAGTGGCGATCCAGCATTTTGCCTCACTAAACGTATGAGGCCTTGAGGATCAGCACCTTGCAACTGATGAATGGAAAAGATCAGAGTGTGTATCCTTTTGCTAAGAAGCCTCTAACAGTGTCTTTCACTTCTCCATCGACAATGGCAACGAATGTAGGCATGGCGGTAATCTTGTACTTGGCGGCAATGGCTTGCTGCTTATCAACGTCGACACGAAGAAAATTGACGTGCGGAAATGACGCTGCCAGTTCGGAATACTTCGGTGCAATAGCCTTAATGTACAAGAGGTATGGAAATGTACTAGTGATGACAGCTTATGTGACGCACTTTGCATGGCCCGCACCATTGAGCATGAAAATCCACGACCACAGTACGACCATCAGCTTTGGCACTCCGGAGCGCAGTATTCCAGGCAGTGACGTTAGCAATCTACAGCACAAATTAGTAACAAGACTGCTAATCAAAGGAGCAACATAACCTCCAGTGGTTTGGACATTGCTGTGGATAATCAGGGTAGATGGCAACTAGTAAGCGCTGAAGCGCTGATTGAGGATAACGTGACATGATTATGACAAAGTCTCTCTGGAGCTGGAGGGGAAATTATCCAAAATGAGGCATTGTCCCGACCGATACTATCCAAACAATTTGAGACAGAGTGAAGCATTGTTTGGCAACAGCATCGTATTTCGCAAATCCATATCTCTGACCATTAAAGCAACTGTATCCTAGATGTCACTGATTGAAAAACGCAAGACGGATGATTCGGAGGAGACGATGGCTGGGAATAAGCATTGATACTGGCAGGCTGCAACTTGGTAGTCGCGCGGCGTCTAACACAATGCCAAATACCCGCGCATTGGAGGTACATGAAAGACAGCAAGTGCCGTGGTTGAATGCACATACGTTTTCGTACCTAATGTCTCGCCAAGTTTAGTCTCCCACAGTCAGACCATATCCGTGTCTTTTTGATGGGATGAGGACGATACTACCGCCAAGTTGCAACGATATTGAGATTGTACTCTCATGAGTCATGACCTATGTATATATTTTGTATTCTGATACAGGGTTCGGAGTCACGGAATAAACAGATGGATGTGAGACCCTCAAGGTCACAGGCATGATGCATGATGAGTGTAGGTCGCGGCCGCGGCGATCGACCTTCTGGCTCATCCATTCCAAATACGGAAACCCGAGTCAAAATCGATCGAATTGTTCGCAGCTACTGTCAGAACTACCATCGGGCCCGTTTTCTGGCTCTCATAAACACACACTCAAACTCAATTTCAGGGTGTCAGACAGGCTGTGACAGCCATGCAATCAGGCCACTCATACCATATCTTTTCCCTCCCAAAACCTCTTCTAGAAACACTCACCCCCCGTAATCTCATCAGTCAGACGCCACCTCGTGCACCATCACCAGCACCCACCGCCCATCCTCCTCAGACTCACGGAGCAAGAGCGTGTAACATTTGTTTTGCGGCCACGTTTGCAGATGTGGACGAGCAACGAAATCATTACAGGTCGGACTGGCATCGATATAATGTTAAAGTGCGGTTGAGTGGTGGTAATGCCGTTACAGAGTCTGATTTTGCACATCTGGTTGATGGTATGTTGTGCCCATATATTAGATTGACAATTTGATAACCTTGATCCTTCTCAGACCTGGAAGATTCGATATCAGGCTCTGCGTCGTCCGATGAAGACTCGTCCAGCGACTCAGACGCCGTGGCAGCCCTCATGTCCAAAACAAAAAGAGTCGCACTATCTCCTTCTCCCACGTCTGGTACACGCACTGGTCCACAGACTGCCCTCGCTTGGTTTCATTCTCCTCCAAGTACCCAAATCGGCGTCTACAAAGCTGTCTTCCCTTCCCATCTACCTGTATCATCCCAGCTTTCTGAATTGAAAGAGATGCAGCAGGTTATTGATGGTGGGCGGAAGTGGGCAATGTTCATGGTTGCTGGGGGCCATTTTGCAGGCGCGGTAGTACGAGTGAGCAAGCCTGAGGACGACGAGATTGAAGATGAAGGAAGTACGAAGAAGAAAAAGAAACCGAAGAAACCGAAACCTGATGCTGAAGTGCTGAAGCATAAAACTTTTCATCGGTATACAAGTTAGCTTTTTTCTTCTTCATTTAACCCGACGATGTATTGACCTGTGGCGTAGCTCGTCGAAAGCAGGGAGGATCGCAGTCTCTGAATGATAACGCTAAAGGTAACGCCAAGAGTGCTGGTGCCCAGCTCCGTCGGTATGGTGAACAATCATTGCGTGAAGTCAGCCCAGCTGCATTACTCATAGCATATTCGACTAAATATTTTACATAGGATATCCGAAATCTAATAACAGACTGGGCAGACGAGATCAACGACTCCGAACGAATTTGGATAAGGGCAAGTGGTGCCAATCGGAGGATCTTCTTAGATTACGAAGAAGCCATCATAACGAAGGGAGATGAAAGATTGCGGACTTTCCCCTTTCCTACTCGGCGTCCAGCAAGTTTTCTTTTCTTTCTTATCTACCATATATTTCTAACGCCTCGCACAGACACAGTCAGAACTTGCCCGCTGTCTGCTCGAGCTTACCCGAGTTAAATTATCCTACCTGACGGAAGATGCTTTGCGTGCTCAAGATGAAGCTTATCTTGCTTCTCTCCCAAAACCCAAGCCTATACCTACGACACCAGCTCCTGAGCCAGAAAAACCCAAACAACCAAAACTGTCCAAGGAAGAAGAAAATATCCGAGAGAAATGGTTACGTCTGCTAGAGATGGTCACCAAAGGTCGATTAGACCCGCTCAAGACTTTCTGGGAGCGCGAAGAGTTGGTTATCGGTGGTGTTGATATAGCAATACCGGAATGGACTGGAGAGCGGTGGGGAACGCTGCTGCAGGTCGCTTCACAGGCAGGACAAGAAGAGGTAACGAAGTGGTTGTTGGAGGAAGCTCACGCTGATCCGACGGTCGCTGTTCCTGCTGGGGGAGCAAATGCGAGACAAGAGGACGAGGATGGCCATGATTCGGACACTTCGGAGGCGCTCTCCGCTTTACCAGCCGGTACGAGGCGAACGGCATACGATCTAGCGCGCACACGAGGAGTGCGGAATGTCTTTAGAAGATGTGCAGCAGATCATCCAGAATGGTGGGATTGGTTTGGAGCTGCCAGAGTACCGAGTGCATTAAGCAAGGAAATGGAGGATGGCCGAGAGGAAAAGAAGAAAGTGAGACGCAAGGGACTCAAGGATAAAGTAAGAGAGCGGGAAGCAAAGGAGAGAGTGAAGGAGAAAGACAAGCCTTCCGTAGAAGTCATCGAGCCTGTCAAGCCTGTCAAGCCGGAACCAAGACAGCATGACGTGACAGGACCGAGGAAGTTGGGTGGCGCTAATGGGGCAGCAGATGGCGTTGCTGGGCTCACAGCGGAGATGAGGGCAAAAGTTGAACGAGAAAGAAGGGCTCGAGCAGCTGAGGCCCGCCTCAAGACTCTTAGTGGTAAATGACTGGTTCGACTGTTACCTTCGCTTTGGTTTTCTGCACAGTACGCCGCTCAGTGAGACATGATTTCTCGAAATATTCCAGACCTTTAGCCTATATATTCGTGAAGCATATTGGATTGATTATGGTACCCATTACCGAGATTGGGACTAGCGGCTTTTGCCTTCCATTATGAAGTGAACCATGAAGCAGGGTTAGGGCCTCGCTTGTAGAGCACAAAAGCGTCGGTGCCTATATCGCTTATGTAAAAAAAGGCCTCTTCAACGCGTCGCGAAAGGATATCGATCTTTCTTCGTCCTCCTTCTGCTTTATCCCACTTGGTGGGGCTAACATCGTCGTTTCTGTTATCTAAAGCCTCAATCTGCATGCCATCAGTCTCAAATTAGTGCTCGAAGACACACCTACCAGTCTTCATGTCATGCCAGACACAGTCCTTTCTGCAGACAGTATGGTTGATATTGCCAAGAATGTACTGGGAAAAGTGCCCTGCAAATGGGGAGAATGCAAATTTGTGTTGAATAGCTGGAACATGGTACAGGAGGTATGACTTCATTCCTCAATCAAGTTTCTCCTAAGATGGTGTGCATTCCTACCTTTCTGGTTGAGAACTAGTGGCCACAGATGTGCTTGCTTTTCTGCTACACAATATGAGAACTGCTGCTTGCAATGCCTCATACAAGTCCTCATTTGTCCCTGTTTCTATTGGCACAAAGTTAACCTGTTGGACTGACATTCACCCTGTAATGTCATTTCAGCACCATCGCTATCACTGCAACAAATCACAGGATCGGGTGAGTCTACTAGTAGTTAGCCATTGTGATGATGATTCTCTAATATATCAGATCTCAGGATGGAAAGTGGATATGCAAGTTGCCGGGGTGTGCAGGGCGTGTCCATGCATCGAGGGAGGCACTGCAGTCTCACATCAACCTGAGCCATATGTCAAGGTTAATTCTGCCATGCCCAATCAGAGGTTAGCCTGAAATTGCCAGTTTTCTTGATTTTGGATATTGACACATTCTAATTTTCCGAAGGCTGCGAGCAGTCAGGAATACGCGTTGCTCAGTTGCCTATGCATATCCACAATGTTCACCTGGAACTGCTCGGATCCTCCGTCGCCAATCCATCAAATTCGGCTATTCTCAAACCAGGTTACGCACCGTTTCGTCCCCACCTTGAAATACCACCTCCGTTACCCGACGGTGAACGCAGTCTCCTCGAAATCAACTGTCTTCCGGTGCGTGGTTGTCCGCATAAGCGGAGACGCGCTCGTTCTCCATCGCAGTCTCGCGGTCGCAAATGGTCACGGCTGGATGCCCAGGATGAAGAAGAAAGTGAACCAGAAGCCGCGGAGCTGGATGACCTTCCGACGTTTGATCGTTCGGAGGAAGCGAGAAAGAAAGGATATAACACCATTTATCGAAGGAAGCCACCAGAAGCGGCTGCATCAAAACTCTCGCAAGCGCACCGAATGGTTGACCCACCCCCACCAGATGAACAGCCTCCGACGAGCATACACTTTGAGACATTTGCAAGAATGGTTGATCAATTGGCCGCGAATGGACGGTTATAAACTTATCCTGTACACCCGCAGAAAAGTATTGGTAATGAATTATACGACGTATATACTGTACTGTACAGACCATGGCCACCTGTCGCTTTGAAAGGTCGAGATCCGCACGCGTTTGAAGCGCGATATGATAATCGTAGGACATACGGTAGTATGTTTCTGTTGCTTTCTAGCTTTCCATTCCCTGTGGATCCTTTATCCACTCATAATCTTATTGGCAGATCTTTTGTTTAGAGGAGCGAATATCAACTGCCAAAAAGAATGTATTTTAGCAAGCGGGCACAGGTTTGCAGCCGCATTGCTGATCACCGCGTGGCGACAATCCATGGCCACACAAAAGGCGGCAAGATGCTCCTGCCTTCACCTTGAAACCATCGTGATTGTCCATCATCGCCCAGATATAAGAATTGATAAACCCGCGTTTCGCTAATTCTTCACGGGGGAGATATGCAGCACCTTGGATACGCTTCAAGCAGGACTGTGAAGAAATAGATGGTGAAGATGCCAGTGAAGGTGGACTGAGAAAACATACATTTGCTCCGCACTGGCAGTCGAACACCTGGAACATTGCCCACTCCGTGCTTGGGTAAAAGAATGTTACTGCATTGACTGTCAACAAAACTGATGGTAAAAATTATATAGCGGGCTTACGTGGAGTTCCTACTTTGAGGTCACTCAAGGCACGTACATGCCATTCAGTCGGGTCGGGCGAAGAGAGGTCAAAAGCCACGTTCGGCTCGCATGAGTGATTCACTGGCGAGCGGGAATTAATGATAACATGAACGAGTAACATTTCTAGTGAAACCTCACCAAATACGAGATCTGAATTCAATTCTACGTGATCATCTGGACCAGGACCACACTGAACGGATGTATAAGCTTTAGGACTTTTCGAAAGGCCTTCGAGTCGCGTAATGAATTCTCCCGCTTCAAAGAACTTGCACAAGGTTAGCTGACACCATTGATATCAATATATGTACCTACCTTCTGTGCTCGCAAGCAAGAGTCAAACTCTGCAGAGCCGAACTCTACCACGAATAAATTCGGATAAGAGGGAACATAAGTCTCCTTTGAAGGCTTCATAGCGTATAGTGTCACAAAAGACCGAGGTGACAAATTATCACCTTGACCCAGAGCACCTTTTAATAGGCAGATCTTGGCAACGACCCGGGGAACCAGCGCTTTCCTCGTTACTTCCGAGCAGACTCGTTGTTGACCAATCACAGCTCAAACTCAGCGTCGAATGTGTGCAGCTTCAAGGCCATGAGTCTGTGTCGTGAGAGATAAGTATTGTGGGGACAAGGAATTTGACCTTCCATCGAACACGCCACAGTGACGTCGACATGGCAGGCTGTCATCGAAATTGCGACAGAAAGCCAAGCGACTGTCGACGTCATATAGACAACTTCAATCTTCAAGTCGGACACGAAAAACCAACCTGACGCCACGCCACGCGCTACTGCCTAGCTGGCATAACGTGTTTCTGCAGTCTCGTCGTCCGAAATTCAAACCCTTTGATCGACTGCCTGGTTTGATGTGAAGATATACAAGTAGTGAGCGATCGCAAAGACAATCATAGAGGTACATACGTGATTCCGAAACATGATCGAACTGGCAAGATTCGCAAGAACGCCGTTCCGCCGTACGTAACGAGGACGTAAAACTGCCTATCAGACAATCATCGTGCGTGAACTCTACATCAAATAGGTAATATGAATCCAATAGACTGTTCATGATCGTGCGCCAAGTAACCTAATAAAAATGATATAATTTCAAAGGCCTAGGTTCGCTCCATGGATCGCAGCCACAAAGCGGAACACTCCGTACCGGTACATCACTGTCATGATCTACAGAAGATACGATCTTTCTACAAGCATGCCTGTTCGTCGAACAGAATCCAGGGATTGACGTGGGGGCGTCTCATCAAGGCTTCTCTATGTAGGGACTTTGCGCCTTCGACGCGTCCAAGGCAAGTCTGAAATTGACGAAGAATGTGGTCAGCATTTAGCAAGTGCAAAAGGGTTGGTATCATACACGGGCGCCACATCGACAGTCAAAAGGCTTTGCTAAGTTCCATTCCGTGCTGGGATAAAAGAACGTGACTGTAATGACTTTCTGTCAGAAATGTACCTCGTTAGGGTGTAAGGTGTGACCCACGGGGACTTCCCAACTCAATATCTTGCACCGCTCGTACATGCCATTTCGAGCGATCATGGGAGGACAGGTCGAAAGCGATATTTGGTTCGCATGAGTGAGCAACTGCAGGAAGAAAATCAAGGGTATGATAGTCAACAAGTATAAAGCGACCCACCATACGCAAGGTCAGAACGAAGTTCTATACGATCTTTAGGGCCACATTGAAATGTAGTGTAAGTATCAGAACCCTTAGAGTGCGCCTCAAGGAAGCAAATGGTTTCGCCTATTTCAAAATGCTGACAAGACTATGAGTAGACGTCCTTAGATGGCAGTATGCAAGAGCGCACCTTCTGTGCTCTCAAGGACCTCGAGCTAAAGTCGACGATGAAGAGGGACGGATGGGAAGGGATGTAAGATTCTTTGGTAATCTTGACCATCCCAACAAAGTATAGAAAGTGTTGAACGTTAAAATGTGGGGTATGGGTCCGCAATTTCAGGCATGCTTGATCCTAACTATTTTATATTCGACACTTGAGGCGTTCGTCGGCTCGGTACCCGGAAAGGATTAGATCCGTAAAACATTCCTTTGACGTCCATCAAGCTTGACATCGCGAATTTTCCCGATACTTCACGATCATAATCATGATCCAGCTTTGCCATTCTGAACGACCCAGTGGCGTTGTTATAAGAAAGCTGAAGATCCGAGGGGTTTCCGAGTGTTCATATCAAACACACAATGAAGGCGTGAGTAAAGGTGGGGACCAGTGTCGGCGTTGTACGGATGGTTTTGTTGTTACAGGCGGAGTAGCTTCCAGACACGTCGAGCCGCTTACTAGCGCAGCTCCCTTATCAAATTCTGAGGACACATTGAAGCTAGAAGGGGACGAGGACCCGGATTTTTCCTCTAGACCAAACACGAGAATCAGAACAGATTGACCACCTATCGGCTGCTAACGACGAGCATTTGATTCTTGTTCTTGTTCAAGCTCAAGTTGGTTGGCTTGTCCTTGGGAACTCTAAATCCGTGAGAACCGACTGTACAGCTACCGATCACATAAGCGAACTTGTTTGGTCGCGCAACCATCGTCAATCCTCAAACAACATCAACGACCGACACTTGCGATGGCCCCTACCAAAAAATCCAAAGCGGCGAAGTCCACAGAGTCTATCGCGGCTCGCCTCGCACTTGTCGTCAAGTCTGGCAAATACACCCTCGGATACAAGTCTGCCCTGAAGCAGATGCGTAGCGGCAAAGGTGAGTATCGTTCCACACCAACTCTCTCTCCGGGGACTGGAGCGTGAGGCTGAGAAGGTCCCTTGTGCTGACCGGGTGTGTAATTGTAGCCAAGCTTGTTTTGATCGCTGGCAATTGCCCACCTCTGCGCAAGTCTGAGCTGGAATACTATGCCATGCTGTCAAAAACCACGGTGCACCACTTTGCGGGTACCAACGTCGCCCTGGGCACTGCTGCTGGAAAACTTTTCCGTGTTGGGTTAGTCTCGTCATTTCTCGGTCGTCTTCTTTATTGACATGATGTTATCGAATGTGCTCAGTGTCATGACCGTCTCTGACCAAGGCGACAGCGACCTGCTTAACTTTGCAGAAGGCAATGCTGCATGAGAAGTTGTTTGGGATGGTTTAGGTTGACATGCTCACTATAGACGTGCATTTTACGAGTCGTCCTCGATAGCAATGTATCTCAACAAAATCATTTATGCCTCATCATGCATTATGCATTACGACACCCACTTTGATGGGATCGGTATCATATACTCGAATCCTCTCGCAGCATTGCAGTCATTCCCGTTATGTTTCCAGCCAGCCACATTGACCGCTATCAATTTCAACTTCATTAAATAAGCAATAGGGATTGTCATCTATAATAAAGACTTGGATCCACAAATTCAGGTGACGTATAAGCCGAAACGCAAATCCTCCGCTATAAATTGGGTTGTCGCTCATGTTTCCCGATACTGTCCTTCTCCGCCCATACCATCATACCACGCCTTTCCAGATGTCGTAGGGGAAATATACCCTGCTCTGATCACGAAATCCCCGAATCGTTCACCATCTGTTCGCTCGAGGGCATACCGCTTGATCATTGGTTTGAGGATTGCGAGAATTTCAGGTTCAGTGACGGTTTCTGAAAACGAAAGAAAAAATTCATGAGTTTCACAATATAGTATGAGACGGCTATTTTCACGAACCCCGGTATATTTTGTTGAGCCGTTGGCCATAGTAACCACCACCTAAGAGCATAGAGTATGAGCCAGGTGCCTTCCCGACAAATGCCACCTCTACGGGAAGATGAGTTAAACATGGAGGAAATTTGATGAGTGCACCCACCAGCGACGTAAGGTCGTGCGCAACCGTTCGGACAGCCCGTCATACGCATGACGATTGAGTCATTTCGAAGACCATACTCCTCGCATATTGCTTCGACTTTGTCGATAAGTAACGGTAAATACTGTAGATACTGAACGTCAGCCAAGGCAATGATAATGTCATGAAAAACGAACTCGCTCAGACTCCGCCATTGCCAGACCTTCACCATGGAGTGAGCAAACAATGGCATCGCTAAAGTAGCACAATAACTCACCGCAAGTCGGGAAAGCAACACAAGCCGACGAAGACAACCTCAGTCCACTCTGAGACAAATTATCCAACTTATACTGCGCGAGCAAACCCTTGATCAACGGCAGATCTCCGGTCGCAACATCCGTGATAATAAGGTGCTGATTCGCAGTTAGCCGGAACGTCCCCTTATGAACCTTGGCGATCTCGCTCATGCCCGTCTTGAAGTCTTTACCTGGTTCATCCTGGATACGCCCGTTCTCGATGAAGAGCGTGAAGTGGTGTTTGCCATCCTCGCCTGTTACCCAACCAAAGTCGTCGACATTGCGATCAAAAGCGTAAGCACGGGCAGGTTGAAGCTTGTAGCCAAGTAGTTTCTCTACTTCGGCTGTGAAAACGTCAAGGCCCATCCGATCGATGGTGTATTTCAGGCGTGCATTCTTTCGGCTAATGAAGCACGGGTAAGCGCGGGAGCGGGGAATAATTATCAAGAATCAGGTTTACTTACTCTACGCGATTGCCATTGTCTCTTTGAACCAACATGACCTTTTCTGCGACAATAGGGCCTTCCTCAGCAGTGCAGAAGCCGATCACATCACCAAGTCGGGGATATGTCTTTTTGCTTCCATGGGTGACACCCATGCCACCTCCAACGGTAACATTGAAGCCGGACAGCTCGCCCTTGGTATCAACAATGGCGATGAAACCAAGGTCGTTGGCGAAGACATCGACATCATTTGTAGGTGGCACTGCGACGGCAATTTTGAACTAGCAACCAGGGATCAACGACGAAAATCATAATGCAGAACAATTATTCACCTTTCGTGGCAGATAGAATTCTCCATACAAAGGCTCGAAGTCTTTCAGAGCTTCTCCAGCGACGAGCTTTTTATCTAGCCATATCTCGTGGTATGCTGTTGTCCGTGGCAGGAGATGCTCACTTACACCTTTCGAAAACTCGAACACTTTGGCGTGGAGTTTTGATAGGGATGGTATGGCAGAACAAATGACATTCCTTTGGAAAATTAAAGGTCAGTTGCGAATACTTTTGACAGTGATGAGGGCCCGCCCACCTATTGACATCACCGCAAGCAGCGAGTGTATCCAATAACACCTGATTGATCGCCTGGATTGAAGGCTTCAAATGCTTCTTAATAACCCCATGGAATTGGAACGTCTGTCTCGTCGTAATCTTGAAAGTTCCCGACCCGTGCTCATCGGCAATCTGGTCCATCTGCAGCCATTGGTCGGGTTGACACACACCACCAGGCATTCGTACCCGAATCATGAAGCTGTACGCAGGCTCCACACCCTGGGCTTGTCGTTCATCACGGATATCTCTGTCGTCCTGCTGGTATATCCCATGAAACTTTGTGATTTGCCCGTCGCTGGGAGCCAATGCGCCAGTGCTGGTATCTTCGAGGCCTTCAGCAATTGTCCCACGCAGGTAACTGGATGCAGCTTTAATATGCTCATTGGTGATAGGTTCCGGCTCTGCTTCATGCACTTCTATCGAGTCAACTCCGAGAGCCTTCCATAGTAAAGGTTCCCATAGTTTGTATCCCGTCTCTGGACCATCGGCATCCTGATCATCACCCAACCCTAGGTTTATAGTTCGCTCGCCTCCGAGCTTCTCAAGACGAGCATCAAGATCTTTGCTTGGCTTGTTATAATAATGGGCATCTTCGGGCCTCGGCCAATAATGACTGTCCCCCATGCCAAAAACGGAGAACCGAAGCTTCTGCAGCGGCTTATCCCCACGAGCAACAGCAGCATTGAGCGCCTTGAAAAATGTCCGTCCATTCTGTGGAGGCTCGCCTTGTCCAGCGACGGACGTGATGAACGCCACATGCTCCTCCTCCGCAAGGGTATCGAGAGGCGTAGAATCCATGGTTGCCACGGTCGTTGTCAACCCTCTCGCTTTGGCTCGGTTCGCCAGCCGTTTCGCCACTTTCTCAGCAGACCCTCCGTCCGATGCATAGAGCACAAGCAAGGGTGGTGCATCGAGAGCCGTCAGTAGCTCATTGTAAGATTGCTGTGCCCGCTTCTTCCTGGCCTCTTTGACATTCTCTCCTAAACTGCTGACTAACTCCGTCGCCAATTGTGGTTTCGATCTTACAAGCTGAGAGAGGTGGTTCTGTCTATCCAAAAACTGTTGAAGATCATTCTTCACAGCATCAGAATCGAGAACGAAAGGCTCTTTTCCTGCGCGTTCTTTGCTCGGATCCCAACGGTACAACGGCCAGTACCCAGCATCAACAGCAAGCTTCGTCTCCTTGAGCACCTCAAGAGCAGGTGACTCCTCTGTCGTGTAAGGCAAATACGCAAGCACGACACTAGGACCCTCAAATCTATCTGCTTCCATCAACGATTGCAGTACCTGGGAGTACGAAGAATACACAGCGATGCTCGCAACATACACGTCCCCATGATTCATCGCGTACAGTCCTGCATCTCGCTTCCTGCGGCTGGGGTCAGCAGAGTGTCGCGAAGAGTAAGGGAGCGTATCGATAATAAGGATGTTGATGTTGAGTTTGGATGTGATAGCGTGGTGAAGGCCTGAGGAACCGAGATCGTAAGACCAGGCGTCTGAGCCGATTATCCAACGAGAAAGGGCAGGTAATTGGGAGCGGAGGGAGAGGATGTTTGGGATGGACGGGTGGGAATGTGAAGATGAAGTGAGGTTATCGATGATTTGTGAACCAAGGGTACGACTCTTGACTGGGTCGTCTTTGGCAAGAAGCCATCGACTCAGTAGAGAGTGAAGGTCCTTATCGAGTGTAGGTTCCGCAAGCAATGTTTGAACGAATCGAATAAGATCGGCACGCTGGTCAAGTTGCCCGCGCACGCGGCCTAGGGCGAATTCTGGACTAGTCGCATGAGCACCTTGTGTTGGGACCAACGCAGGCGAGTTCGATATGTCCAGGCGGTCGGAGAATAGGTGAGTGAGGATCTTGGTATATGACGACTCGTGCTTTGGGACTTGGGGTGATTCAGTAATCAGCCGTTCCGGTAAGCTAGATGCGTCACCCAATGTCAGACGTGTAGATGGTAAAGCTGATGAGGCTCGTTCGATCAATTTCAGGATATCCACTGATGTGATGGAGTCCGAAGGATGGAGATAACCAGTGTGAACCACCGGACGATGTTCAGATGTACGCTGCTGAAGTGCTCCGACAACATCCAGATAAAGAGGCGTCCATTTCATACTCCATCGTTCAACCTGCTCCAGAACGATGACACGCGTGGCGGACGCGGGGATGTATTTGAGGATGTGCGATGAGGGGAGGGGGTTAAGGAGGGTGATTGACACAAATGAAATTCCTTCTAGATCGAATGAGAAATTCGCACGACCAAGGGTAAATATGACAGTGCGTGGGTCATTTGCGCCGTGTTGGACGAGGGGTCGTAAGGACCGACGAACGAGAGCTAGTGTCGATAGATCGGCAGATTCATATGCTCTGAATAACTCCTCTGTTAGCGATGCCGGAGAGGCCTGCCCCTTGACGCCATTGGCATGACCATTTCCATGACCATTAATGACACTGGTCGTTCGAGCGTGGGGTTTATCTCCCAAGAGGAAAGGCATAATCTTATCCTCTCCAATTTCATCCACTATATCCTTGCCGTCATCATAGAAGACGTGTACCACGGCCTTCTTCTCGGTCCGCGCTAATCGAGAAGCAACCAAAGTATTGTCGTGGGCCTGCTGAGCCGTCGACGAAACCAAAAAGAATGGAACAGACGATCGCAGAAGAAGAACATCCGACAAATCATTCTGGACGGCCAGATGCAATGCAACAGGCAGCGAGGACAGTTCCGCAAGATGTTGAACCAAGCGGGTCAGCACTTCGGGGTTGGAGGAAGCCACGTATGAAGTAAGACCTGCTACATGACTTTGAAGGAGCGCTGAGCCTGGATCCGCGCCTAATGGCACTGAGATGACAGTTGGGCGATGGTTCGATGTCTTGTCCAAGGTATTGAATGTTTCTACGAAAGGGGATTTTGATGGGATGGGCTGCGAGTCTACGAGCACATCCGAAGCCAGGTATGCAATTCGAGCAACGGAAGCAAGTGCAGCCATGATGAGTTTTCTGTGCAAGTTTGTCCTTGCTGAAGGAACTGGAGGCTCAAAAAGTTTAGTTCAAGCTAAAATTGCGAGGGACAAAACTGACGAGCGAATGAGGTGCTCAACCGATCATGGCCGAATTCGGAATTCAGAATTCAGATTAGATTTTAGATCGTTCAATGGCACGCGGGTCAATCAACATACTATCAACATCCTCCACATCCTCACATACATAAACCATACTAGCTCACCACAAGTTTCGGTGAAGTTATATCCAATGAGAGCGGGCGTATTGCCGTCTCTCTACAGAACACTACATCTCCCCGTCACGACAGAGCGGCGAAGTTGATGTGTATAGTATCTAGTACGACGAAGCTTTACCGAGGATCATTTGCAGGTTAATGTTCCGTTTTGATAGGCTCCGATGATAGCAACGGGATGGTCACGCATCCTCAGAATGTTACTAGGGAAACAACGGGAAGCTAAATTTCAATTGAAGTACGTGATATCAATGGAATCTTAAACGCGATATGATCCTTTCGGCAGATATATACTAGGATAGTTGACTCTATAATATAAAGAAGCTCGAAATCCATCAAGCTGACAATTAGCAGGTACAGTCAAAAATACGTCTAGTACTTACATCTACATGGCCAGTTAATTGGACCGAATAAAGTCTATGGCCAAAGGCACCAATGATCGAGAAAACCCCCTGCCGCAGGTGATGTAGCTGACATACGTTTGTAAACTAAGCGCTGGGAAACCTGGCGTTCTATGGCGCGCCGGGATTTCTCATAACATATCAATATTAAAGAGCTCGTTAATGTAACGGCTTAGCTGTGACCTTTAGAGGCTCCTTCAGAAGGTGGATTCATGCCATGCAGGTAATGTACCTTTATCTTATCCAACCCCCACATGAATTTGTGCTGAACGTACCGGCAGAAGACCCGCCCAAGATTATCTGAATCCCATCCGAGTTACATAAAGTTGAAAAGCCCCGGACTAGTATGCGCAACATCGAAATAACCTCACCCCACCGCAAACACTCCAACTAAAACCGACCGCGATGGCTCGGCTTCTCTTATGCTGCGATTGAGGAGGCGAAGCACTTCATGGATCTGTTTATCCCCAAGGAAACAGAAGGCCAGTATCTTGAAGCCTCGCGCAGAATGTGAAAGCGAATTTTGCTTTGCGGCTCCATTTAAATACTTCTAGAGCAGGATGCAACATCTAATCCACCAAAGTATTTGATACATGCATAAGACACTCTGACAGTTTGGTTCCCATAATGGAAGCTTGTATGCCCCATTTGGCATTGGTTGCTCAGGTCATCTACCGGACTGATTAGTTGACGAGAACCCATCATTCTTTTTTTAATCTGTCAAGCACTATGTCATCTGTATGGAATTACTCGGGGTGTCATCAATCTCTGTACCATCATGAAATTAATATTTGACTTCATCTTGAGGTTGACTCTTGGCGCCCAAGCCGATCTCGATGTCACTCGCTTTGATGCAACGGGTAGCATCTGCAGCAAACAGCTCAATATTTCAGAAATACAGTAGTAGCTGATGGAGAATATGCTGGGCAAAACAACTCATACATACGGCAGCCTCGATAAACGCTACAACAATGATGCAGACATCTCAATAATTGCTCTCGGCCCCTTCTCAACATAGTCAGCCTTTGACACGAAATTCTTCCCATGTGCATCATTGAATGTGGCCTGGACCAACAAATACACGAATTAGCAGCTGGGACATCGGACTTCAATCCACTGTATGCATACCTTCGCTACGATACTCGACCCCAAGAACGCCGCCAGGTTCTCTCCCTTATCTCGATATTCGGCAAAATATTCCGGAACAGTAAGCACACGGATGGACCGCGTTTGTACGTCATTTTGTTGGTCGGGATTGGAGAGGATAAATGGTGCCAGACGGGACTGCAAAGCAACACCAATACCTATTGCAAATAGTTTGAGAGTTTTGGTTGCGTACTGAGAAAAAGAACGCACAGACCTTTGACATGATTCGTCAATTCCCCCGTGACGAACAGTCCCGCCCATATATACTGCCGCATATCGACCTCCGTCAGCGAAACAGCATGTCCAACAGCATCCTGAACAGGTTTTGGCTCCTCGACCCCAGTCACCAGCTCTCTCACACCCCTCAACAACGAAGGATCGAACAGCGGTTCGCAAAACCGATGACGTTCCTTCCCAAGCCTTATCGAATGCTCCCTGAACTGAATCGTCACCAAATCCAGCGCTTCAATCTCCCTGGCCCGTGCTTGTTCGGCAGCCGAGGCTTTGGCGTTCAGTTTTTTCTTCGTGCCTGCTTCAATGACAGCTTTTTCTCGACCTGCTACAACGATGGCAGCAATATCAGTCACACCATCGTCCTCTGCAATTTCGGCTGTTTGTCCGTCAGATGGGACCTTCACAAGCCCGTCCTCCCATATCTTTTTTGCCAATTCGCCAAGTGATCTATCCAACACTTCAGGATCGGCCGGTGAAAGCGCAGCCATCACAGACTGATTCGCTCGCAGCAACTGGGCAAGATATGCCTGACAATCCTTGATCCCCAACTCCGTAGCAGTTCTTGCTTCTTCGACCATAAATCCATTATACACTGGAGTAATATCCGTCCGGTCATGACCAATGTCAACCACTATCCCGCTTAGAGTGTTAGCAGCGTATAGCTGCGCCATGGGTCGGTGAAGAATGCTAAAGCCTGCTACATTGAACCGCTCAAAGAAGATTTGAGATATGCGGGAGTATGAATCACGAGAGAGGCATGGAGCTATGGACAGGAGGACGGGAGACTCATTTTGGGCGCGGCGAAGTTGGATGTGGTGGAAGAGGATGTGCTTCCTGTTATGCGCACATTGGCGATGTATATTCCAGCCTAATCAGATCAACCGATCATCGATGAGTAGAAATGGACGTACCAAATGGCTTCAGCTTGTGTCCAGTCACGGATGTCACCATCAGCAAACGGCCATGAGATGTGAATGTCTTGGCCTGCTGCCAGTGCCTCATCCAGATGAACGCCCACTAGATAATCGTTGACTTTGGCCGACGGAGCGTATTGTTGTGGTAAAGACGATGCACGACTGGTCGATGCAGAGGGACGAGCATCCTCAGTGCCTCCATTCACGTGAAGGCTGTCTTCGAAAAGATCACTATCTGAAGACGCGTTTCTGCGTAATCCCACACGCGCAGGTATTTCCTAGCGCGGCTTTGAGAACTGTGACTTGGTTGAAATGTCTGAAGAACATACCAAGCTTGGTGTTTTTAGCAGGTCAGCAAGGCCTATTCCTGCACGAATAAGTGTCCTGCCAGTCTCGATAACCACGACTGTGGAATCCCGAAAGGCGATGGTCATGGTAAGGAGTATGTTTAAAGTTGAGCGCCTAAAGAACCAGCTTCTCGGCCACAAATTTAACTTCCAAACTCGTATCATGTTACATTTCTCTCTCTGCTCTCATGCTATACCCCAGTCTCCAAGTGCCAGCTTCTGGAAAGGAACAGTTTACAGACTATAGCCGTTGGAGGCTATTGGTGAACGACGGTGGTCGGCACACCTGGCACTATTTGAAGACAGACGAGGAATGTGCTCAGTGGCCTCAAAACTCGGTAGATAAATATTGGCTCGGACTGCCAGTGGTAATACCCTGAGATCCACACCATCTTGACTTTCGTTGACTCTGCAAACATTTATAGAATCTGCCGACCCTCCCACCAGCTAAAGGCCCGTTGGCTGCTGCGCGGAATGGGTACGAATTTTACAAGCACCTCCAGTCCGACGACGGTCACTGGCCAGGCGAATATGGCGGGCCAATGTTCCTCTTACCGGGCCTCGTAATAGGTTCATACGTTTCTGGAATGGGCTTCAAAGAAGAGGAGAAGCTCGAGATGATACGTTACCTCTTTAATCGTGCTCATCCGCGCGACGGAGGTTGGGGAATGCGAGTGCTGGATAATTATTCTTCATTATCATTTGTGCTTATATTATGCTCAGACATATCGAAGGACACTCTACGGTGTTTGGGACTGGACTCAATTATACAGCACTGCGTATATTGGGAGTATCTGCGGAACACCCCGTGATGATCAAGGCTCGCGGAACGCTTCATAAACTCGGTTAGTCAAGTTAAAAAAAAGTATGGCCGAAACAGTCGCTGATCTTTCTCCAAGGTGGAGCCACCGGCAGTCCGTCATGGGGAAAATTCTGGCTTTCTCTCCTTAATGTGTACGAGTGGGAGGGCAATAACCCCATTCCCCCGGAACTGTGGTACATACCTACATCCATCTGTGCTCTGTCTCCAAATCTGAATCAATGATAGGCTTCTTCCAGAATGGCTCCCGTTTCATCCACACAGATGGTGGATTCATGTTCGGACTGTATATGTTCCCATGAGTTACCTCTACGGCAAGAGATTCAAAGCAGAGGAGAACGACCTGATCCTCGCACTCCGAGAAGTGAATACCACCTATATTGTCAGATTCGAATCGTTGACGATGTTGCTAGGAACTGTACACTGAAAACTATTACAAAATCAACTGGCCTGCCCAGCGAAACAACGTCGCCGAAGTCGACCTTTACTCTCCACACACCCGTATATTCGACGCTATCAATGTTGTCCTGGGGGCATATGAATCCTGTAGCATACCAGCCATCCGCCGCGCAGCTTGCAACCGAGCGTACGAGCTCATCGTATTAGAAGACGAGAACACCTCCTACCAAACTCTAGGGCCTGTCTCTAAAATGATGAACCTAGTAGCGCGTGCATATGTCGAGGGACCCTCAAGCGAGGCATACAAGGAACACATGATCAAGAGACAGGATTTCATGTGGATAAGCCACGAGGGGATGATGATGTGCGGGACGAACGGCTCACAGCTTTGGGATATTGGGTTTATTACACAGGCGCTTGTGGAGAGTGGGCTTGGCGATGAGGAGGACAATAAGGAGAGTTTGGTGAACGCTTTGAAGTGGCTAGAACAGTGCCAGATGAAGGAGAACCCGAAGCATTACGAGACATCATATAGGCAGAGGACGAAGGGTGCTTGGCCATTCAGTACGAAGGAACAAGGGTACACTGTTGGTGATTGTACAGGCGAGGGACTGAAGGCGGTTTTATATATTCAGGAGCAGTTAAAGTGAGTCGAGTTTCTCCCCTTCGGATCTCAGTGGTTGAACATTGATTTGTTGTTAATAAAGGTCTACGCCAAAGCTAGTTTCACAGCAGTCCATACGCGACGCTGTAGACTGCATGCTGACCATGCAAAATCCAGGTGGAGGGTTTGCAAGTTATGAGCTGATCCGAGGACCAAGTTGGCTTGAGTGGTTAAATCCGGCTGAAGTCTTTGGTCAGTTCTATCCCTCTGTCCCGTCTCCCGCTGACCTTGGCTGTGCAGGAAATATCATGATCGAATATGCTTACCCTGAATGTACTACATCGGTAATCACAGCGCTCGCTATCTTTCGGAAGCATTTTCCTGACTACAAAGCAGCGGACATAGAGTATGCCTTCTGCATGTCCATCCTCTAGGATCATTGTTTATACTTTTGTGCAGACGAACGATCCATGACGCTATAGACTTCCTCCACAGGATCCAACAACCAGAGGGCGGCTGGGTTGGTTCGTGGGGAATCTGTTTTACCTATGCCACCCAATTTGCTCTTGAAAGTTTGTCTCTAGTGGGAGAGACTTACGAAACAAGCGAGCATGCACGAAGGGCATGTGAGTTCCTGCTGGGAAAACAGAGGACGGACGGGGGATGGGGCGAAAGCTATAAGGTCATACTATTCTTATTCTAATGCCTCGACCTCGACTCACCCACCGTTTATTTACGCAGTCCTGTGAAATGTCCGCATGGATCGAGCACGCTGATACCCAGATCGTGCAAACTTGCTGGGCGGCAATGGGTCTCATGTACGCCAAGTATCCTAACCCAGAGCCCGTGACCAAAGCGGTTAAATTAGTCATGTCTCGCCAACGACCAGTACGACGTTTGCACTTGCTTGCTCAAACTGACCTGACCGACTTTCGAAATGATAGGATGGATCATGGCCTCAAGAGGCGATCGAGGGTGTGTTCAACAAAAACTGTGCCATTTCTTATCCGAACTTCAAATTCTCATTTCCGATTTGGATGCTTGGGAAGGCGGAGGGATATTTGGCGGAGCTCAATAAAGGAGATGGAAGGAGTGGTTCTCATTGAATGAGATTATCACTCACTAAGACACTTATTTCCACATCTCATTTATGCTGGCAGCCAGCCTTTCATGGGAATATTGAAATGTCAAGTCGAGGGCCCTTAGATGAAGTGGTTACAGTGCAAATTTGGGTCAACTCAGGGCCGGATATCTGGAGGCATAAGTGCTAGGTTGACCACGGTTATGTCAACAGACTTAATCCCAGGTTTCTGCGTGATCCGGTCCACTGGAAGTCCATGCTGCGGTGGCTGGTGCCAAGTCTTGACCAGCTTACGTAAGCTACCTTCCGCAGCTGTACAGAGCTGTATGCAGAGCCAACACCCGCGTTGCCCTAGAAGCTGTGGCAAACCACTGCGCTGGAAGAGGTCGGAACAATGGATTTCCACACTGCGCAGAGATCAGTTTGCCCCAACGTTCTAATACTCTAGCCTCTGCAAGCGTCAATTCCGACTTGGCTCATTAATTTCCGCATCAGTATATTTATATTAGAAGGTACCAGAAAATCAGCAGGGAGCCATACCACCTCTGAGAAAACAATTTTGAGTACATGACTATTGAACACCTCCCTTTCACATCAGTTCAAACCGCACAGCTCCTCACACAACCTCCTTTCAACTTCTAACCGAAATCCTCCATTCGCAAGCACCCCTACCTAGCATTGTATGGAATGGCGAGTTATTTTGCGACCATATTCGAGGAGCTTCCTAAAATATCCAAGGGGAAGATCTTCAGTCATCCTGGTAAAAAAAACACTCAGTTGAAGGAGTCTATACATATATTGTTGCGTTGAGATGGTAGTGAATGGTTTCTGTGGAGTACTTGTAAATGCATTTCACGATGGGAGCGATGTCAGTATCGCAAACCGTAGTCAATAGAGGGCGCCGGCTCCATGTGGCGGCCGTGGGAAGAAACGTGCAAGGTCGGATATCCGTCCTTAAATTCTCTACCCGTCTTTCTCTTTTATCATCAATCCATGTCGAACAAGGACTATTACCAAGGCGGACAGCAGCAATATTACCCTCCCCAAGGTCCGTCTCACTATATTCTTTGCTAGCCGCGACGCTTATTCGCATTTCCGATAGGTCCACCACAAGGACAGGGGGGTTATTACCCTCAGCAGCCCCAGCAGTCGTATCAGGGTCAACCTGGATATGGTGGGCAGCCACAATATGCTCAGGGAGGCTACCAACCCCAGCCCCAACCTAATACCGTTTATGTGTGAGTTTTAGTCGCAGCCCTTCAGTCCAAGCGCATTGACTAATCGTGCGACCGCCCACCTGAATAGACAACAGCCCCAACAAGAGAAGGGTGGAGCAGGAGGCGGAGGATGCATGGCCTGTTTGGCAGGGATGTGTCTTTGTTGCTGTGCCGAAGGTGCGTTTCATTATGTTGCTAACTGTCACATTTGAGCTCATACATCTCTTTATTTTTCCTCCGTTTTGTACAGAGCTCTGTGATTGCTTCTTCTAGACAGCCCTATCAGCATATTCACGATCGAGACACACGACGACCATGATGACCAGAGGAATATACTCTACCTGCTGTCCGGTTCTCATCTTTTCCTCTCCCACCTTTCCATCTCTCTCTTGTACTTTACACGGACCGCAAGGCCATCGGTATTGATTTCGGGCACTCTTTATCTTCCTACTGTATCCATGAATCGTTGGCATTTCTTTTCATGATACGAATTTTATGCTCACTTTACGCCTGAAAAAATTGCGAATGTAAAAATGAATAGTCTAATTGGAAGCCGGTCACTGCCGTTCCCTGGCTGTCGTTCATCAATTAATATTAGCTGTACATCCGTTCTACCAACCAAATTTCTGTGTGCAGACGTTGATGAATTCCGAGTATGAAACCACGTGGCAAATTTAGTTGGGCAGTTGCCGATTCTTTCCTTGCGATTTGTTGTCCGCCTTTTATCTTTAAAAAGTTGCACTCCAAATGCTATCAAGGTTGCCAGCGGGCGCCCTGAAGAAAGCAGGTGCGTTTGGGGCTGCCACACGCTCTGTGTCGGTCAGTGTTGTCGAATTCGAACAGAGAAGGGTACTTGGAGTGACAATTAGCTGTTTTCCAGGTCCGATTCGCCTCGAGTGGTGCTGCACCCAATGCAAATGCATTCCAGGTAAACCATAATCACCCATATATGATTCAGATACAATTAATGCTAACTTATGGACAAGGCACTATTAGGTTCCCGTGCGACACTTGCTTCCGTCTCCCTCTTCTCTGTTGGCTCGATAGCATGGTATACCCATCTGTACGGCAACCTGCCTTTCATTGGCGAAGTACATGCTAGCTCTCCAGGAGAAGTGGGTTTACATCCTCCTGCATTCCCATGGCCCCATAAAGGGCTCTTGGATACCTTTGATCACGCAAGGTCGGTCACCATACTCGCTCGTTTACTAGTAATGTTTTTTTGGCGCGTTCTAACGCCATTTTACACGTTTCTCTTCTAGCATTCGCCGTGGGTATCAAGTTTACCGCGAAGTCTGCGCAGCTTGCCATTCACTTGATCGCATCGCCTGGCGCAACCTCGTTGGGATCTCACATACCGTTGACGAAGCCAAAGCCATGGCCGAAGAAGTTGAATATCAGGACGGCCCGAATGAAGAAGGGGAGATGTTCCAGCGTCCTGGGAAGCTCTCAGATTACATGCCGCCCCCATACCCTAATGAGGAGGCTGCCAGGGCTGGTAACGGTGGTGCATTGCCCCCGGACTTGAGCTTGATTATCAAGGCTAGGCACGGTGGTGCGGTTAGTAGCCTTGATGCGCTTTTGCTTGGACTAGGTCGGTCATACTGATTTTGTTGGGTAGGACTACGTATATGCGCTGTTGACTGGGTACATCGACCCACCAGCTGGCATTGAAATTCGTGAAGGCATGAACTACAATCCGTATTTCCCCGGAGGCGCAATTTCCATGGCCCGTGTTCTCTTCGACGGCCTTGTCGAGTATGATGACCGTGCGTCCCGACTTCGCATCTCATAAGTTGCTCTTCCGCTGACATCCATGACGCAGAAACACCCCCAACAACAACTCAGATGGCCAAAGACGTTGTGACATTCCTGAATTGGGCTGCCGAACCGGAACACGACGAAAGGAAAAAGATGGGGCTGAAGGCCGTCATCTTGTTCTCTGCACTAACTGCTCTCAGTCTTTATGTCAAGCGCTTCAAGTGGAGTGTCATCAAGAACAGGAAGATCAGTACGTCCTCCTGCTTTGTGAGATCTTCGAATATAATTCTGAGCGTAATTTACAGTTTACAACCCAGTAGATAAAGGGCATTAGAAATTGACTCTGACTTGGAGATGTTGTGCTTCTCGAGGCAAATCCAAACCGGTTTTGTCTCTTAAAACATTATTTTGTCGCCGTCATTATGTGACCTGTGTGATATACCAAGTATGTTAGATGCCCGATGGATCGAGAAGAAAATTGTAATATGCGTGGGAACATAAATGTACAGGTGGAGTCGGCGTTCTTGTCGCAAGTTGTCCTCAAACTTTCACGTCTCTTACAAGATAGCCTCCTCAGCTTACCGGAACAAGATTTGTTGACTCATCGCTTTAATCTAGACATCGAAATATGGCGCAACAGGCTTGGCCCCAGCCACTGAAGTACGCTGACTTGTGTTAATTCGTTCGTTTCACCTAACGTCTGGTGCCTCTGTGCTCGTCCACAGGGACTGGGTCACGAAATGTATGGGGCAAATGACCGATTATAACAGAGAAGAAGTCCAAAGCGAATTGAGGGCGATAATCGCGGATGCTCACTTAAACCAAAGACTCTGGACGACTGACTGGGCAGGCATGCAGTTGCAAAGGTGCGCTCATTTTTTAATTCGTTTGATCTGCCCCGGGATGTTGTTGAACCCGATCTTCGTCGATATTGCGGTAGCTTGATGCCAAAGCCATTGCCAGCTGCCAACAACTTAAAACGCAAGATGTCAGTTCTTATTACACGTTCGCAAAACTGCTTTTCTGAATTCACTTGTCTCTTGCAGTACTGACAATCCACCTACAAGCAACAAGAAGACCAAAAAGAATGCTCAGAAGAATGCACAAGCAAATGCCGCCTCATTGGATCCAAACGACCAGGCAGCCCTCAATCGTCGCGCACAGCGGTTTCAACGTGAGCACGACATTGCGCGACAGAAGAACACCGGTAATAGCGGCGGATACGGCAGCGGATTCAAAGCAAACAATAACTATTTGTTTCGGGACCGCGTCGCCTCCGGTTCGGCATCTCCTTGGGGCGCAGGCGGATATGATGAACCCGAAGCTGATCCTGTATGTTGTGATTATCATTGCATACATAATACGGCCAGCTGACAAACTACGTCCAGAATGTTCCAAATTGGGACCGGTATACTATCGTAGGAACAAACCAAGAAATATTTAAAGACTATTTGCGCCTGACCACGGTATGCAAATCTTATTTATGATCGACCCCAAACCAACATATCATATATAGGAACCCAAACCGGAACAAATCCGTCCTTTTTCTGTGCTCCAGCGCACACTCGATGAACTAAAGAAAAGATGGAAACAGAAACCAGCCCCGACTTACAATTGGATGTGCAGCCAATTCAAAAGTCTTCGTCAAGACCTTACCGTGCGTGTTGTTCCATTTCACGTCTGTATCGCAGATGACATCAGGGCGTTCATTGCCTGCGGTTTCCAGGTCCAGCGCATTAAGAATCAATTTACCGTGACTGTTTACGAGATACATGCACGAATAGCACTGGAAACGGTATACGTTTGTAGCAATCCGCTTAGAACGCAGAAGCTGACGTCATCGGAATAGAGCGACATGGTTGAATATAATCAATGCCAGGCAACTCTGAAAACATTATATGAGCTCGGTATTGAAGGACGCGTGGAGGAATTCACAGCCTATCGCATCCTCATGCTTTTGCACGGCCGCAATAGAAGCGGTAGGTATGCATTGTCGTGCTCGCTTTTGCGTACTGATTCGGGCGTGCAGAGTTGAATTTATTTGTAGGTCAACTAACTCCAAAACAGAAAGCCGATCTTTCCGTCCGGCATGCACTTGATGTCCAGCGGGCGGTGTCAATGGGGAACTATCATGCCTTCTTTAGACTTTTTTTGGATTCTCCTAATATGGGCGGGTATATAATCGATCACTTTAGTGACAGAGAGAGAATCAAGGCACTTATGGTCATGACTAAAGCGTACGCTCTTTACATGACTCTCACTGTACGTGTTAATTGATGATAACATCACGCATATAGATACAAAACGTTATCTCTGTCGTTCGTCCACAAGGAACTTGCTTTCGACAATCTTGCAGAGGCGCGCGATTTCCTCATGAATCACCAGTGCGCCTTCTTCGCGAATCCGAACAGTCCCGATGACCAGAAGACGCTTGATTGTAAACCTGCCGTACCAGCACTTGCAAAGGTGTTCGAGGAGAAATACCGCAAGATCATTATCAAGGGTGCCGTATAGCCATGCCAACTCAGACCCGGCAGGTCATGGGTTCCATTCCTTTTCTATCCTTTCCGGTGTCCACTTTCGACACTCGCTTCGTTCCAGCTGCTTTTAATATCTTCCCCGCAACATCTTGACCTACAAACATCGGATACCCCTAGAACGCTCTCATATCCCGTCGATACACATTCAACGAATCATAAGCTTGCCGCTCGTTTGATCCTACCTCCCGCCAGCCGCTTAATTTTGCAGTCTTTCTATCCATCAAGGGCGGTGGCGATAGGATTTGGCTGGCGCTGGAGAAAGTAGTGTTGAGATGTCTGTAAACTCGCAAGTCTACATATGTTTAATGGCCTGTAAATTACGGTGATATCATTCATGTGTTTAAACCTCTTGCTGTCCTGCTTGCTTTCTTTCAATATCTGCTCTCTCTGGAGACCGTTTCGAACTTTGCCTTTCGAAGGTTTAGACTGGAGATCTGCGATTTTCGGATTACCCAATGCGCATACGTTACACCTCCAAAAGGCAACCAATCGAGTGTACTTATACTGCGCAACCCGAAGCAGACGCGCTTATCGTTGGCATACAGAGGCAAGATAGGGTAAGGCGAAGCACTAATGAACCTGTGCGCGCCTTGATTCCAGCGGTAGGGCGAGGAAAATATGGCGCCATTTCACAGTTGATTCTGTGTCGACATTTTCGGCGTCATGAGTCATGACAGCCTGACTTGATGCTGGCCGAAGGGGTATCGCATAGTACAGGACATAGTATATCTACGCTTCTATCGTGGTATGAGCCCATGGTGGTTGTGCAGTAAACGAGTACTACTGGGTCTTATGACAAGCCTTCACTTCCGCCAATGACTCCCTGAGAGAGCTGATGATTTTGTCGATATCACCCCGCTGGGGATCTACAACGGAGATACCCATGTGTCTGTTGAAGATCAAATAACTATGAGCAATTGGTCAGGAAGAGTGAAACAGATGGCACAAACCCTATACGGAAGTATTTGTCTGCGAGTTGAAATATATCAGGGAATAATTAACATAGGAAGCAATAGCGAGATATACCTTTGATACTGGTGTGCAAACCTCCAGCCACAACGACACCTCTCTGAAGAAGAGCTGGCAACAAGTCAGCTCCGCTAACACCGTCAGGGAAATAAAGCTGTCAAAGAAACGGTCAATTCATCTTTCGTCGTCGTATGGTAGTTAAAACATACAGCAGTCATCCCGTTTGAAGCCAAGGAAGGTTCAAGTGGCAGTTGCTTGAGACCCAACTCTGTCGCCGCGGCCTTAATGCGTTTGCTTGCTTCTTGGTGGAGCTTGAAACGGTCTGCGAGCGATGGAGACGACTTTGTAATCGCAGAAAGAGATGCGTGAAATGCGCAAATAAGGTTGACCGGGGGAGTTGCAAAGTAAGCAGCTGAGCCGTTTTCATATGCTTTCATTACGGGAAGCCACCTTTGGATAACATGTACTGATGAATTCCGCGAGAAAATAAAAAGAAAGTTGGCATGACCTACTTCTTCCAGCTCGCGTAATAGGAAGTCACAGGAGTCGAACGAGATTCAAAGACCTTGATAGCTTTTTGGCTGGCCAAAACAATGCTAAGTCCAGGAGGGGTACCAAGGCCTTTTTGAGGAGCTGTCAGAACTACGTCGATTCCCCATTCATCCATTTGGATCTCTTCGCTTGCCACAGCGCATACTCCATCCATCACAACCTAATTTATTTGAGCATGTATCAGTGTGTTTTTTTTCTTCTGTGTGCAAAAAATGTAATACCAAAGTCTCAGGAGAAACCCTTTTGACAGTCTCTGCGATTGCTTTCGCATCCGAGAGCACAGCTAATGTAAAATAAATCGTTATCGCGAGTACAAAATAAAATATTATCCACTAGGTACGTACCCGTTGAGGTGTCCACATGTGTGAATGTCAGCACCTTGTACTTTTTTGATTCTAACGCCTTCTCAATCTCACTCTGGGAGACGGCAGCACCGATTTCTGCTTTGATCTGGTCTACATTGGCACCATATGTCTGAAGACTGTCTCTGAGAATGAGAATGCGGATTCATAAAACGACGGTGTGTCATACCATTCTTCGAAACTATCTCCAAAATAACCACTGTGAAGGACGAGGGCATTCTCGCCCGGTTCTACAAGATTTGCGGCAACCTGATCCCAACCGAGCGTTCCAGACCCGGCAATTAAGAATGGTTGGGCATCTTTTGTGTACAACACCTCTCTGGCCACATATTTGAGGACGTCGTGTGCAATAAGGATCGGAGCGAAACTCGCCTCATCATACGGATACAGTCTCCAAACACTGGTACAAATTCAAGGGATACATGGGACATGGAAGGGTGGGCATTTGCAAACAGGACCTGAAAATCTTGATGTAAGATTCTACCTGTCCTATAGAAAAGAAATCCACGAACTTCATCTGAGACTTCTATGGGTCCAGGTATTCTGAACAACACCGAAAATCAGTCAAAACAGGACCAGCTATTGAAGGAGAGTGTGCTCACACTAGTAACCTTGCAACAAATGCGATTGCTCTTTAATCGAGACATTCCAGAATGATGCCGGTAGGTTACTCACTTGTGCGGGACCTGCGACGAGCTCCATAAGTCTGTACGTGACGCAAACGTCGAGCATACTTACTTGTTTGAAATCTTGCACGCTCGACATCTTTCTGATAGAGAAGAATGGCCTTGGACACCTAGATCCAACGGGTGAGTGGGAGAGAGCAGAGATGAGAGCTCGCATAGTGTACTAATTATAACTGCAACCGAACTTGACCCCATTTCCCCACGTGAATCCCGACTCTTCTCGTCCACGGTTCCCTCGGGCAGCGGAAAGCCTTCGGCCGTCTGAGAAAAACTGAGATTTCCATCCCCGCAATTCGCATAATGTTTCGGAGCGCCGCCACTCCGTCACCGCGGGGTTTGCCCGCGATCTTAGGCGCTTGAGTGATCGAGATCCCAGCAAAGTATTCGCAAAGTATATACGACAATCATCGCCCCGCAACAATCCGCGATGCCTCCACATCCACCACCCCATTCGTTTGTCCACCTCCTACTAAACCCGCAACGGTCTTCTGCATATCCGTCCACTCGGACTCTCTGGGTATAGCCATGTCACCAATGTCATAGATATACAGTTTTCCGTCGCTTCCGCCCAGAGCGGCGCGCCGTCCGTCTTTACGATCCCATTCCAGCTTGTTGATTGCCCGACCCGAGCCTACGTTCGTCGATACAACAGGCACCTACAGGAAGTAATAATTCGTTACGGGACCGAAAGAGCCGTACCAAACAAGCGTACCTCAGTATCCGCGTTCAAATTCCACAGATCAAACTTGCCCGAGCCATCCACAGTCCCAAACGTAGCCGGGTGAGCAGGATGCCACTTGACGTCATACACATAATCATCCGCCTCATCAAACGAGTAAATGGGCACGACTGCGTGTTGCGTTGTACTTGGTTTGGCTAGACTCTTTGCTCTCCAAAGCTTCACAGTCCAGTCTACAGAGCTCGTTAAGAACAAATCCGAAAAGTCCATCGGTCCTAAAAGTGGATGGAAGTGTAGCCCCATTACAGGACCCGAGTGACCTTTGTAGACGTCATATTGATTCAGACCAGCTTTAGCGCCCGCGCGGTCGTATCGGTTGGCTTGGTACACGTTGCCTTCTTCGGTGCCGACCCAGAACGTGGTCGTTTCGTTGTCTGGAAAGTCTAGTGTAGTAATGGCCACTTCGCCTGTCTTGTTATGACCCGCATGGATGAGCTCAAGCGTTTCCTGAAACGGAAAGATTTAATTCTTGTTTGAGATGATTGCTTGGCAACTTACCTGCGGTTGCGCGAGCATGTCCACTAACCAACTGCAAACTGTGCCATCCGTACTGCTTGTAATGAGATTGTGAGCATTCTGCGTTCCTACCATCTGCATTGCGTAAACGGGATGTGTATGGCCAGCAGCAGATAACGGTGTCTTGAGCACAGGTAAGTGTTTCGACCGCGTGTCCCAGAGAAGAATTTGACCAGAGTACGTTCCTCCAAAAATGAGGTTTGCATGGAAAGGGGAAAACGTCACAGAGAGCACATCAGACTGTCGCAATCGTCAGCATGAAATCAAGAAGTAGCGTCTGCGTGACGAACTTGAGAGTGGAAGACAAACTCAGGCCGTTCGAGCATGTGGAGGTTCCAAACGGCGACTATCCCGTCTGGTTCGTTCAATGCAGCAGGATTCTTGTTGTATGATGCAACACTGAGTTCAGGGTACTGTATCGATGTATTTGAGTGCTTATGTCTAGATTGCGTAGACTCGAAGTACCTTTGGTGACCAGTCAACGTCCGTTATCGATCGATTCTTGCCAGCGCGTTCATCCGAAAAAGCACACACGAGCTTGACCCGTTTGCCTTCTGAGTCGTCTCTAGGATTCCAAAAAAATCAACGTGTCAGACTTCAGGAGTGGAACAAAAGCAAACTCACCCGCCAGACTCTGCGTTAATAGTATAATCCCGAATGTAATCATAACCATCATTCAAAGCCCTCTGCACAATCTTTGATGATTGTTCCACAAAGTCCAAGAATTCGGGAGCTGCGAGAATGCTAGCTCGTTCTTCCTCGGTCAGCTCTGCAAGCCACAATAATTGGTCACTTGGATGATACCTGCAAACGCGAAAGCACTAACCTCGTATCTCTTGCTCGATCTCCTTCTCGAGCTGTACACTCTCCTCTTCCAGTTCCTTATCACGCGCGATACGTTCGGCTTCGAGGTCCCGTTCTCGAAGAATCCGCTCGCGTATGTCCTCCTCATCATCCCCGGGAGAGTCCGTCTCGACTGTTGTAGTTTGCACTTCTTTGTTGTATACAACGCGTTCCTGAGACAAGAGTGAGTGAGAGTAGACGGAAGATATAGTTGAAACAAACTTTCTGCGGCAACTCAAACAGCTCTTGCTCGATATCGACGAGGTCCGGTATGAATCGCGGTGTCATAGACCTACATCACGTACTGTAAGAACGCACCAACCACGAAATAGTTAGCTCACCTCTCAACAACATGGTCAGTGCCAGAGTTCCCCACCGTAGTCCCTCCCATGCTGGCTTTGTCAAAAGATCCAATATCGCTCTGTCTACTCGCCCGCCCGCTCTGCCCAGGCAGTCCAGGTAGGCTACTGCGCGGGGTGCCAGGTATGGATGTAGGTGTCCCATCTGTGCTAGAGACTATTTTGTTTATGAAATCCTCTATATCATCTTTGCGCGTGTTGGGAAGTTGAGATGGGGCCTAATTAACCATTGAAGTTGTGTTATTGAGAAAGAATGAGATGAGACTAACGTCTGAACCCCTTCGTTGAATGTCTGCCTTCTGTCTGTCTACCCTTGCTTTGCGGAGCTCAGCTAACTTGAGTTTCTTGGCCTCTATCTCTGCTCTGCGTTTGTCTGACATTACGGTGGCGTGACCGAAAGAAGGAAGTCACCAAGTCAACTTGAACTCGATCGCAATGCCCCGCTCAAGGGGCGCCCACAAATCAGGTCCCCGTCGAAACGAGAACAACAGAATCTATGCAGATCCTCTCCCCCTCTTATTCTCCCATCCAGAGCCCACCCGTTTAAATTCCATCTTGAACCTCCTCGGCCTGTCCACAACCCAAGTCCTCAACCCCCATTGTGAGGGCTATTTCGATGCTACCACTCGCTCTGTGTGGGTATCTAATCAAAAGGACTCGCTGATCCTCTGGAGGCGAGGCTTCTTTGGCAAAGGTGACTTGTCAAGGAGTGAGCCTAGTTGGCTAACCAGACAGATCAACGCCAGGAAAAGTCGGGCGGCTGGTCGTGAGTATTTCTCCAAATGTCAATGCCTATTTCTCATTGATAAAATATGTCCGTCTATTTAGAAATGACCTCTGAAGAAGTAACTGCTAAGCGTAGAGAAGAGCGTAAACAGTTTAAATTTGATCGAGCCCAAGCCATGGCGGCAGCTGCCGCCGAGGCAGAAGCAGCTTTTGCTGAAGGACGCGAGGTGCATTCCGCCACATCTGCAGATGGTACACGATCCATCCCTTCGGCTGCTACATGGAAACCACAACGACAAACTTCGAATGAGGGCCCAGCTCCTTCGGAGGATTTTCCTGATGAGCTAGATGAAGAGCCGCTGGAGGATGTAGAGCATTTACAGCTTACCCTCCCTGAAGCGTTCTTTTTGCTCTGGAATATTGACTGCCTGACTGTGCATGACCCCAATACGGTACCTACATTTACCATATCTGTAATGATAAAGCCATTTGATTCCATGCCTATATCATGCAGGACGCACCAATGACCCTCCAACAGGTTTGGAATGCCTTTCGAAATGCACAAACGCACCACGCGACAGTAAGCTCATTTCCGCCCGACCTAAATAGATTCGACAATCCGTTTTTGGTGAACTACGTTGTATATCATCACTATCGTTCCCTTGGCTGGGTAATCAAAGGCGGCATCAAGTTTTGTGTCGATTACCTCCTATACAAGAGAGGACCTGTGTTCCACCATGCCGAGTCTGTGTTTACCATCTATTATCGACAGAGTGAAATAATTTTGACCTTTATCTTCCTGCTAGATTTGCAATTGTTGTTTGTCCTGTCTACGAAGACCCTGCCGATCAGGAATCTTCGCCGTATGATTTACAGAACACGAGTCCATTTGAGTGGTCATGGCTTAGCACTATCAACCGTGTCAACTCGCAAGTGCAGAAAGTGATTTTTCATAGCCTTCTCTTGCTGGTATCCACAATTCCGAGTTATCTGACTTATCACTATCACAGACGCTCATCCTCACGTACGTGACAGTCCCTGCCCAATCTCGAGTTGCACCCGATATCCTATCATCTCCCGCTTGCTTTGCGCACTACTCTGTACGAGAAGTTGTACTGAAGCGGTTCATCCCTGCTCGAATGCGAGATTAATTGGTCGCATCGACAAGTTCGACCATCATTGGCTATAACATGACATATCTATAATAGCAACCTCGGATCATGCAATTATAGCCTTCTGGAGACCAGATGGAATGTTTTTGTTTCCGGGCCGTCAAATGGGCTCTCACCGTCCATTACCATTGATACCGTCCTTGGGTTCATAACACCATATGCTCGTTACACTGCCTCGCCGAACAAATCTGAAGGCTTAGGAACTACACAGACAAATCATGATGGATGGATATTCATGACAGCGACAGACTCAAGCGAGGCTGTGACTGTGTGATCCTGGAATGTCAAGTTTAGGCCAATCTAACTTTTCACTTATTCTTCGTTCCTGCGGTGTTAAGCCAGCTGCATCAGTCGGAATTGGATTTTAAGTTTTACCCTCTCTTTCAACTCTCTACATTCAAGTTTAGACGCTGCCTCGTGCCTACTGACATGTAGACAGGATGCTAAGAATGTAAATAGCAAGGAACAAACGATCCTCACAAAGTACGCAGCAGTGCAGGATGTGCGGCTCAAAGAGCGGCCGAAAGTTATGAGGCACGGGGCGTCCTATTCAACACAACATTCAATATACGCTGATGATATTCTAATTGTTATTTTCCACTCAATAGATGACGGGAAACGATGAGACAGGAGAAACACAACGGGATATGTGGCTGGACCCGCCAAGTGGGGGCCTCACTGGGTGTAGCTACTTGCGTGCGCCTGGCGCTTTGCTTATCACAAGATGTAAAGAGAAGCGCGGCATCTTATATATTCGAAGTATTTCTCTCATTCCAATACTTAGTGTACAGTAATCAAATAGGACCGCCATCCATAGTAAATGAACTTGTAAGAGAACAAAATATGACGCGTAGAAAGTATCGGAAGAAAAAATTTGTGATCGTACATAGTCCATATAAACTGGCTACGATGTGATTAGTTTGACGTCCGAGCAATCTAAGAAGTTCGCTCACAATAGATTCAGCCATCGATTACTTCTCACCTTCCGAGTCGTCATCAGATAACCAGTCCACCAAGGTTGTAGCCAAACCAGCGCATCCCGTTGCTCCATTGAAGGTTTGACCATAGGTCCAGTCATCGAGCTGGATCAGGACCTGCGCGTGAGCACGTGCCCAGAACATGAAGGCAAGACTGGCTACGAATACTCCAAAGGAAACCCCAAAGGTCACCCATCGATGCCTTTTGAGGTGTTGGCTCATGGAGGCGATCGCGCTGTAAATGACGAGGAGACTTTGAATGAAGAGGAGAACGGGTAGGTATACGATAAAACGATTTTTGTGTGGTGGATTCTGACTGTTGTCAATGTCCTGTGGAGTATATTGTTGGGTAGCATAGACGCCTAGTCCGAGACATATTATCTCGAGGATGATGAAAGAACCCATGTATGGTGCAGGCACCTTCCGGTATGCGAGAACAAATAGGTCACGACGACGATAGTTGCCGTTGGACCACCCGGGATTGTCTGCGCGAACGGGTATTTTACCGCGCGAAAGCATTGAGATTGAAGCGAATGCCAATGCAATCGAAGTCATGCACGTGGCGAAAGCCAAGCTCTTCAGATTTATCTTGTCTGCTTCCTCGGGATACCGCAGTGTCCTATGTGTCTGAATGACGGAGGATATAGAATATCCCAGAGCCATAATGATAGACGCCATGCCATTCCCTGTGCCCTTGAAGGACCCAGGCTTGATCACTATGAGGAACGTGGAGATGCACAAAGCGACATAACCTGTGATGCAGCAGCAAATTAAACACCGCATACGTCGTAAAGACTGTAGCTCACCGATGATGATACCTGGACCTAAGATATCAGTGGTAATTGTGACGAGCCCGTCGTCGGGGAGCGTGCTGTTGTGCATGATGTCAAAGTGTCCGTTGAAGCGATGTGGAACAATTGAAGTGCTGCTTTATCGCATCTTCAGAACAAGCATACTTTATATCTTTTCTACCTTAGGATATACAACCCACGAGGCCTGGTATGGATGCCGAAGATTATCCCTTCGTGGTTTAGTTCGGCGCCACAAGCGCTGCGGGGGGACCAGGAAGACATGACTGTAACAGCCTCGGGAAGAGGGACAGCATTGTAAAAGGCATGAAGCCCTACGCAAGGGAAGTCATGTGGGTCAACGGAACGCGTATTTGGCCGGGAAACGCCATATTAGCATACTCGACTATAGCTTCAGTCCCAACTACGCCACAAATTTGGCGGTCGAGGCCAAGGCGATGAAGTAGTGATTTGGCATTGACACAGACTATTCAGGGCCATCAAGAGAGTCAGCATCTAGCCCCTTGCATTCCACTTGTAGTGACAGCGGGAGTGGGATAAAAAGTCCAACGAGTACCAGAGATGCAACACATAATGTTCCACAAATCACGGTGCACGAACACCATAAGATTATTCACATCACGAGCCAAAGTTAGAATCTAAGAAATTAACGCACCACTCGACTAGTCATATTCCGCATAGTGGCATCACCCTAAACCTTCTTGTCCTTGTGAAGATAAAAGATAGGCATCTAGTACCAATACTGATCTCTAATCCTGATCGAATGGAAGATTGATGAACAATGGGCATGTGTCTACACTGCCTAGTGTTGAACCTGAAGTGCCTCCTGCCCTGGACCGCGTTATATACGGTCAAAGGCCTGGAGATCTTTTGAAACCAAGTATCCGCAGATAAGATACAATAAGATCTAAAAATAAGTACTGACTACGCGTGAGAACTACGAGCATCGTACCTGGGAGGAAGCTTAGCTATTCCATATCAAACACTAACCTTAGTAGCCAGCATCCTGACAGATGAAATGGCCAGTGTTCTCCAGTTTCAAAGCCAATTAGAGTCGAGTGCATCCATAGTTGCTTCTTGTATAACTGCCTGAGTCCAAGTTAGATTTTCCGCTGCCAACTACTTCGCAATATCAGTGTCAGGCTATCAGCACGGACGAGATTGCATGAAGTAATGACTAATGCCATTCTTTTGGCATAATAGTGAAGCTCGCGGAGTTCTACATGAAATGAATGTAAATTAACGAGCGCCTTCGAGAAGTAACGCAACGGACAACGACGGACAACTTTTACCAGTCATCAAAAATGCCAAACTCACCCAGCAGGAACTGGCACATCAAGTAGTACGCCGGCTCCGAAAAGTTAAACGCTGGGTCATGAACAACAGCCACTGGCGGTTATTATTCAGCCTGGATAAAGCATACGACGATCCCTATCGTCGAATGACGGTGACGGCGGTTGAAAAGTGGCTTGTGCAAGTGGCGGTGTTTCATTTCAACTCCGCGGCGCTAATCTGTAGGTTGGTGCACAGCCGCTATTGTGCAGCAGTGCAAGAACTGCCTCTCCAGCCACTTTTTGAGACTTCTGATTGGATTTTCGTGACCTACTCTAAACGTGAAAATAAGCCATTTTAGAGGCTCTTGAATTAAGCGCCCAAACTGCAAATTTTTGGCTAAAATTTTCTAAATATAAGGACTGAAGCTAAGCATTTTCAAGATCATCTCTCTCTCTAATTTTTGTCTTATCTCAAAGCATACCTTGACCAAATAAAAAAGCCACTCAAGCCAAGCAACAACTGAGCACAGGTAGCACCAACTTTATTTCTACACTAAAAAAATACAAATCTCATTACAAAATTGGACTCCTCATCAGCATTATAGCCTTAATACCGTCACATATGCTATATATTTATATTTCTCCCCAAAGGCTTTACATACCTTAAAACATATATTTTTGCATTTAGATGCCCACTGCCAATTTTTGGGAATTCTTCTTTCTTAATTACTCAGAATTGAATTATTCTGCAGCATAAAAATTTCTACATGCTAATAGACTGCATTTCCTGTATTTTAAAAAGTGGAACTGTTATGGGGCAGTAGCAAAAGTTAGGTTTGAATTTCTCAGTTGCCGAAAAAGGTCTTCTCGCACTGTAGGCTCCAGGAACCATGTATCACTGCCTAGGAACGGTAGGTGCCACAGCTCTATTGGCCACTGGCCAGCTTGACTACAACATTACTGTACGTCCACATCTTTCTGATAGCACAATGATTAATTTCTCAAATGGATACTAGTTTCATCTTTTACCAGATATGAGCTCAATTAAGGAAACAATCTCAGTTTGCAGCTGCTTGAAGCAGTATCCTGAATAGGAGTTTAAAACAATCACCGTGACCACAAGACATCAACTGTAATTTATTGTTTTTTATGCAAACGCTCACTTGCCACCTGTGTGCGGCTGTTGCTGTTCACTGAAATAAAATTGACAACCCCGAGGAAAATCTTCAATATGGTTTTTAGCCTAAACCATATCATAGTCAAATCGTTATAAATGGCTGCATAAAGCACGCAATAACAAGGAGCTGCTCTCAGCTGGCCAAAATAGCGATATATACGTCGCTCACCAGTAATGAATTATACAGCAAATCGTGAGCTTCGAGGACATAGTAGGTACATCTCTCGGTGAATACGAACATCAGCATGACATAAATGCTGGGGCACCTCGGAAAGTCGATGGCAAGTTTAATAAAGTGTTTGGGTTGGGACATAGGTCTCGTCTACAAGCACCCGTAAATATCCTGAATCAGAGAAGGGTTTCCTGGCGATCTGATGACACCTGCCACCCGAAACGGGCTAAGATGAGCCAAGAAAGGAAACTGTTGTTCTAACGGCACCTTTCATCCTTGTTCCGTTTTCATGGCCGACATGTGTACTCCTCGCTGTTAAATGTACGCCGTTGACACCCGGCCAAAAGGATACTATTAGCGATTCTATAGAACCGCAGCTCTATTGGAAAGGTCCTTATTTTTCGCCAGAATGGTGTGAGTTCAGGAACAACGAACAGGAATACCTTAAAACCCGGCCTACCACGAGGTTACTCCTATATCGCGGATCTCCACTTGAACTGCAGTGTTCTCTTGGACTCCGTGTACATTATTATCGCTCTTTCTCGCTCTCGTAGTACGCTGAATTGCATAGAGCCTGTGTGACCTAGCACCAATTCTTCTATCCAAATACATCACTATGCATAACGGCACACTTGCCATTGCCATTGTTCAACGTCACGTCATGATTGTGCAAGGTAAGTTTATACACCTCATCCCATAGATGATGTGGTTAACTCATTCTGCCTGCCAGCTGCACGGTCCCACAGTCGGTGTGACCGCTGGCTTGATGTCTACACCTTTACACCATTCGGAGACCGCGTTTTCCTTACTTCGAGCGTCCCCCGCGCTCGTATATCGTCAACGGACATTCTTGCTATCTTTCCTCATCATGTACACGCGACGTCCAAGGACATGATTGAGCTGCCTGGGCAGGCGTGGAATGAATTTTTGGAGTTGACTGCGAGAAATCAGGAGAAGTACGAGAGTATGTGGAGGGGATGGAGTGCGAATTTACGTTAGAGAGCGGGCGACAAGGCGGAAGTGGACTATAGGAGGTGATGGAGAGCGACGAAAAACGTTTCAATTCATTCGATTTCGAACAGGTTAACGACCATTATTACTATTGTAGCTCTATCTGCCTCGTCATTTGTATTACATACCAGCATCCACATACCATCCTCTATTTCGTTCGACTTAATTATCGTTTTTGATTTGACTCACGCGCGAAGAAACAGGAAGAAGCATGCAACCGATGCAAATATAGAACCCGAATACAACAAAGTAGAGACGGCCTTTATCAGCAGCAAGCAATTCTGAGATGCAACGACAAACAGACAGAAATAAAGATGAGATGAGAAGCGAGCAAAATTTGACGAGATGAAATAAAGGATATAAGATAGACCATACAATGCCATGAAGTTGTCCGTTATGCAGCAGGAGTAGCATGCGGATCTCTGTACACCTACATAATGAAACACAGTCAGCGAACCGGAGTTTCTTAGGCTGTAGATAGAATAGCAAATACGAACCTTCAAATCCCAAATGTTCCCCACTTTCTTTTCTACCACCGCCACGTCCTCCTCATCAACCACAGAGGGCTCCTCAAAGACAGAAGAAGGCAGCTTCTCGTCAGGCACAGACTCCAGTTTGAGTCCTTGCTCATTAGCAAGATGCAACAGACAGATGAAGCAGAAGCTGGTGCTGATTTCCTCCATCTTCTCTCTCGGGTAGCTCTTCTGCAGCCCAGATATGACGGAGCTGAACACACGAGCTTCGGAGGGGTCAGTAGCATTCGGGTCATCCACCTCCTGCGCAAGCTAGTCAGCTCTGAATGACCCTCCCAAACTCTATTAGTACATACCATTGGGTCGTCCTCATTTTCACCCTGTGGCTCCTTCAACTCCGCAATCTTAATATCTAACCCTCTCCAGATATTCTCCTTCAATTTCCTCACATCGACCCTCTTCGCCTTCTTCGCGTAATTTACAAACTCGGGTCGCACCCGCCGAGTCTGACCAGCAGTAGCGGCAAGCAAATCTTGTTCCCCAGCGTCAACGTCAGGCATAGCCCCTCCGTCGCCATCACCATCAAAAACGTCATCAAACCCGGGGCCGTCGTCATAGTCATCATGGAAGAATTGGGTATTGAAGGGTATAGCACCTCCATTTGCGGCTGTAATCGATGAAAAATTAGCAGAGTCGGTGAAATGCAACTGAGAATATTATTCACTCTCATCGCCTTCCTCATCCACATTCCGACCAGCCGCTTGGTCTGCCGCAGCTTGTGCCCAGAAATTCTCATCAACCTCATCACCATTTTCATTAAACCGTACGCGCTGTCCACGCATCTTTAACTGTTCATCATAAAGTTAGCGCCAGCAATGGCCAGAAGAAAGAAGCAAAATATACTGAGAACTTGGGCTTCAAGAATAACGTAACAAGTTGCCGACTGGTGAAATGCATGTCGTCCGGTAACCGATGATCGTCTTTCTTCTCATTCTCCTTGGCCTTCTTACCACGGCCTCCTTTCCGTGACGCCGATGTAGATGATGTTCCAGGAAGCGTGATGCTCGCTCCTTTAGTGACAGGCGCGAACAGCTCTTTCGCAGTCTCCTTGAGATCTTTCTCAGCGGGAGACATGAAATCAATCTTGAACGCTTCCTTTTTCTCCCGAGGTGCTTTCGGTTTAGCCGTCTCCGACGCGTCCGCTATGACCAACAAACTGCCAGATCAGCTCCAAACCTATTGAAAATATAACAATAAACACAACGCACGTTTCCGGACAACCTTCCTCAACTTCCAATGCTCAGGGCCCGCCCAATTCTTCAAAAAGTTCTGGTCGAAATAATCCATCATCCCACCTCCTTCGTCCCCATCCCCATCACCCGTCATAGCCATCACCAGATCGCGCTCATTCGGTACGCGTCGCGGGTCGAACGGCAAGATCGCGGGCCCCGCGACTGGTTGTTCACCGTCACCTTCTCCGCCTCCAAAATCGTCGGGTGCTGGCATGTTGCCAATGTAGTCCTCGTGCACTGCTTGATCCCCGGTGAAGAAGTCTTCTCCCCCACCAGCCCCCCCATCGATGTCCATAGGCTCCATCGCGAAAGGCTCGTTTTCGCCAAAGTCGTCCGCATCAAAGTCATCGTGTCTGGTGTCATCGCGGAAGAAAGTGGTATCGTCGAACGTGAACGTGTCCTTTGAGAATGAGAATGACGCAAGGGAATGTGATATTGCCTTGGCTTCCAATACATCAAGATCGGGTAAGAATTGCTCTGTCACACTTGGTTAGTAATAATCAAGGCGAAATCAACGGCACTCACTCCGTAAATAACTCAAATCGACCTCCTCGACAGGCTCCTCGAATACTGCCTCTTCTTCCTCTTCCACCTTTCCCATCGAATCACTCGCGTCAAAGACAACCCTTAACCCACCATCGCTGCCCACTCCCAAGCTCAGGTGATTCATCAACAAACCCTGCGCTCCTCCCTCATCAAAATCTGCGCATGTCTTCTTGAACAGCGGGTCGACACTGAACTCTAAATCCAGCTTCTTACTCCGCAACTGCGCCGCGTTTTTGGCGAGCGTCGATTCGGGTCTGTGGTTCTTGCGTTTACGCGCACCACCCTCGTTGTTCCCGTCCGGATTGTCTGATCCAGCTTCTTCTTCGTCGTTGTCACCACCGCCGGATTTGCCTTCGTTCGCAAGATTGGAGAGCAGCTTGCCTGTCTCTGTGCCCACGCTATCCACGCGACTTGTCCATATTTTGACGCAACCATCCAGAGTACACGACGCGCGTTGAAAGTTGATCGAGTTGTCGGTGTTGTTGCGCAGCAAGGACATGTCGTGAAAGTAATCAATCAAGGCGAAATTCCAGGAATTCGCGGCATTGATTTTCTGCTGCATAGTTAGACTCGTGTATCAATGTCAAACCCAAGGACACACACGTTGTCCGTAGCCATCTTCATCCATTCCTCAAAATTTGAGCTCATGACATCGAGTGGAACATTTATAACGGGGGGCGGGGCAGCACTGGTCAACAACCTGCCTTTACTCCTTGCATGTTCTGGCTGGTCCTCGGGCTGGATGGCAGGGACAAGCTTGATACTCTTACGGCGTCTGCGCTTCTCGGCGGCGTCGTCGTTTATGTTGACGGCTCTGAGAGGAGCACGGTCGTCGGAGAAACTGGCGTCGGGGTCGTTGTAGACGTCGCTGAGACGCTTCTTGAGGGCGTGTCTTACGGCCTTGGGGGTGTCGGCGTCGTCGTCGTCGGACATGGTGGTTGCAAACAGAAGAACACGCGTGACTCTCACGTGTCCGTTCCCTTGATTATGTAATTGCTACATAGTACATCCTCAATCCAGCTCCATGTCCCGGCTGAACAGACTCTCAGCCTTGTCAACCCCCGCACTGATCGCCTCCCCTCCGACGGCACTCGCCGCCAACCCGAGCCCAGTCTTGCCGGCACCCTTCGCAGCAGACCCGACCGAAAACGGCTCAGGCGACCGACTGGCTAATTCCTCATCAATCCCGCGTCTAATACAAAACATGTTAAAAACACCACAAGTGACAATAACAGGCGGCTTACTTCGTGCCATTTCCAAACAAAAGAGCACCAACCCCGGCACCGACTCCACTGCCAACGCCACCTACGGCACCCTTTTTGGCCTGCATAATATTGCCTTAAACACTTGATGCTGGTGCGCGGGAGATAAATTTTACTCACAGCAGCCTTGAATCCGCCCTTAAATACGTCCGTGAGGGCGGTATCTATGGTAGTGCCGAACGTGCGTTTGTCCACCTCGCGTTTGCTATCCAATTTATCAAGGAGGCCTGCAATTGCACGCCTCATGAGCTCGTCGTCGCTGACGATCTCACGCCTAGCAGGTGTTGCAGCAGGAGCTGCTGCTGTGCTGGATGAGCTGCCCTCAAAAGCGTCTTCCGCGATGTCTTCTAGACCGGTGAACGCGGCACTAAGTCCACCACTTTTGAGTGCGTCCCCAACGAGCCCACCAAGACCTGCCCGCTTGAGAAGCTCGACATCTTCCTCAATGAGCTGACGCTTGGATGAAGCGCTAGCAGTCGGCGCAGCTGCGCTGGACGAACCGCCATTAATGAAATGATCCACAGCGGCCGCTAGACCGGCGAAAGCGCCATTTACGGCCACATTTTTTCCAAATTCTTTCAAGAGAGGGTTGGCAGCCTTGGTGGCCGCTGATACTTCACCCGCTGATACTTCTGCACGGGCATCGAAGGGTTGACTGCGAGCCACACGTTATACCATATAGAACATTGTGAATGATCCTGTTAACTTACGAGACAGGTGCAGCGAAAGCGGGTGCAGCCGCGCTGATGATAGCCCAGGAGATGACAGCGGAAGTGGGACGCATTTTGAACTAGGTTGATATAGGCGAAGGGAGTGTTGGAGTAAAGAGTGGGGTCACTGAAAGTCTTCAAGACGTCAAATCGAAGAGTCAAACGAAGGATGGGAAGGGACGAATAATGAACAGGCTGGCGAGATTACTGTCAGCATCTAGCAAACGAGAGTCGACTATGCGCGACCTACTATCCAGTACCTTGAGGATGTTGGCCGCTGAATGAAAAGGGGGCTGAAGATAAATTGTCCCTCCGAGTAGTATTTATACATTTATCAAAGACCGCCAAGGATCCTATTAATTGCTACTGGGACCCAGGGGTATCAGGCCGTGTACCATCATCTCGGCAGTAACTAGCGAGTCGCGAAACGGGACTGAGACGCCATGTGAACGGTGATGCCAAAAGTCTTGAGTCGTTCCGGTTAAGCACCTGCGACGTCTGACTGAAATTGCTATCCGCAATATTGTAGAGATGTCAAAATTTGACCACATTGAATAAATCGCAAGGTTGCAACATGTGCGACGCCAGCCAGTCCTTACCTAGAGACATATCGGGCCCCAGCAGATTCCGTCGATCATCAAAAGTTGCATGAAAACATTGCGAAGATCTGCGGATTGTTACGGCTCTGTCACCATTACTGAAGGGTCGGAGAAAGGCCCGTGTCGTGCAACTGGGCCGCTGTTTGCTGATCGTTCAAAAATATACTGAAGCAACGAAAGTTGAAGTGTGCCGACATCGCGCTTTGCCTTTGGAAAATTACGCTGACCCAATAAATCAGTTTGATTGCGCTGGATAGCTAATAGATAAGAATGATTGTACTAAACCTTAGGTTCCTGTGTAGTGGTCAAATATGCGTAGTCGTACTATAGGCCTTTGGAACGTGCGTCCGAATCATGCGTCATCGATATCGACTCAGAGGGGCAACTTGGTCGATCCATCAAATGATTTCTGCAAATCATGAAACTTGATGAACATGACCAAAATAACCATATTAGCTGGGCTCGTAAGTGGTGGTCGACAACCATTCTGTTGGTCACCGTTGTTGCACATGACACTGACAGTACTCCTCCGCATAGCCCATGCTTATTATGGGTGTTTTCGCGTATGTGATATCGCCGACGCGCACAAAACTATGATAGACTATTAATATTATATGATGCTAATCTGCCGCTGTTGTTATGAAAGTCGGTCGGAGCTGCTGATGGTCTCAGCTTTCGGATCTATGCCGGCGCGAAATCGTCGGGCGCACGTGACATTCTATTCAGAGTCGCAAGCCAGTATACTTTGGGATTGTACAACATTTGTGACAAAGTAATTCAGATCGTCAGAATGTTTGAACCCACTGTGTATGTAAAAGACTTCGTATACCTATATCGGCGAAATGGATAAAAATTCACCAAGTGTCCGAGTCGAAGCGCTCCAACACAGCATTTGCATCCTCTACATCCTTCTGTGCTTTCTTCCTCATGTAGAAAATGGGGCAATCTTTACTGGTGCACAATACGTCCTGCACATCGTCAGCTCGGCGTTGAATCATATTAAAGAGCAAGGCAGCAAACCTGATGTAGAGATCCCTGGCAACGTTGACACTGTGTCCACAATCTCGAGAAGCGAACTTGGAGCTCGGATGAACTGGTCACTTGTTTCTGATACAGCTCTCCTAGTCGTGGTCGACAGTTATTGCACACCGCACCATCAACTATAGATCGAATTCTTGAGACGGAGAAACTATATTGAGCAAAAAAAAAACCCTACTGTTGACACTATTATTTCCCCTCAAGGGAGTTTTGCAACCCATGCATGTCACAGTTTTCACTGCAAACTTCATGAGTCCACCTACAGTAGGAGTGGCGATTTGGATGCTTCTTGTATGGCCCCCCGAAACTATTATTCGTAACCACAGTCACGCATTGATAGAACAAGTTAGTATCTCTGATAGTAACTGTAAATTACAGGTAGAAGCATGACTTACGCAATGACGTTGCTTTCTCACCAAGGATAGGCTCAAAGATTCTCATCAGTGGCTTGGACAACTGATTCTCGAGGTAATACTTAGTGTCGATGGGTATGTTGTTCTCCAGAACGTACAGAGGGTCTTCTGATTTTTCATATGCCGCTGCACCTTTGATACCTTTGATGATCACGTATGCGACTCGGTCACCCAAGGCCGGGGCGGACCCTATTCTAATGCTTAAACAATCGGCGGAACCAAATTGGAAGAAAAGGGCATACCAGCGTCGCGCACTTTCATTCGCTCAGCTAGCTCCACATGTGCTTGCTTCCCAGCGTAATCTGCATCAAGTGAACCTTTGTTGTGTAACAGAAAAGTGATGTTTCGACTGACCAGTCTTGGAAAGAGCCTTCGTAATAACTAACTGCGACATGTCGACTTTGTTTTGCAGCAAGTCCGAGATCGTCTGTTTCGTGTAACTGTATCCACCGACGTCAGGATAACGAGCAGATAAAAGTTTGTCTTAAACTCACTCCTCAGCTCCCTTGACATCTCTATCAATCAGCATCTTGTGTAAGCACGTCTCAATGACTGTAGAAACCAATCGGCAATTATCTCGTCGGACAGTCTAGCGCCGCCGGTCAATACGGACGTACCACAAAGGCGTACCTTAACGTACCTCGATGCCTTTTGAGTCCATCTTGTCGTACTTTTCGGGTTTCGTCCAATAAAGGCCAGCATACCGCTTTTTGCTGATCAGCAGGTACGGAAAATATACTTTTTCAAATTCAAGTTTGATCGGTTTGATGAACTTAGCGGAAACAAAATCTGCTGCCTCGCTTCCTACAGGACATGGAGTAACGCTGACTGAGAGTCGTTCCAGCTGAGATAAGATGCTACTTACCAAGAGTCATTACTTTAACAAGATCTGTAGGGCCGAACTTGACCATGACTGAGTCGGTGTCACCATATATGACCTCGGCATTGTGGGTGTGGCCGTTGGCGACGTTATACTCAGATTCTACTTCCTGTGTGACCGCAGAAGGTCTAAGATTGGAACTATCACGCAGGAAGTTATGACGAACCTGCTTTGTTTTTTCAATCATCTGTCGGCCGTACGCTGTGACACTGGATGAAATTGGAAGGCAAGGAAGTTTGCCAATCGTTGCCCCAGTAAAGCCATATACGGAATTTGCACTGATCTACAACCCGACAACAGTCAAAGACGAAATAGCCTTACACCGAGCCCTGATCCAACTAACCTTCAAGGCAAGCTGTCGACCGTCAAGCACCGCGCGCTTGAATGGATCGGTTTCCTTCTTTAAATCGGCTTTCGCTCGCTTACGCGCGGAGATCAAATCCTCTAATATAGTGGGCAAAAGTCCTTTGCGTTTTGTAGCCGTGGCGAAAAAGTCTACAGGCCAGGCAAATACATGTCAGTACTATGCGTCTGTTAAGAGATGCATCTTCACCATTATTAGGCGTTTGAATATAATCACGATCTTTCTCAAGGTGCAGTTTATCTATGGTCGCCTTATCTAAAAGAGTAGTATAGCACAAATTATGTGCCATCATGATTGAGGGATACAGCGAGCTGAAATCGAGAGTGGCGATGGGAGCGTCGTAGTAACCTTTTTTCGGTTCGATGACAGTGGCACCTTCGTATTGCTCATCTGTACCTGTAAAACCTTGTTAGCTAGTTGTAAAAAATTATTTGTGTGCCAACGAACCCTCTCCTTTCAAGGCAGGGACAACGTAGCCCTCTTCATTTGCCTTTCGGAAAAGTTGCGAAAGCACTTTGATAGATTGACCGCGCGACAACAAATAGTTGAAGGGCACACCAGTGACACGAGCCATCTCGATGTAATTGACAAAACACATGAGCTTGTCCATCAATCGTTGGGGAAGATAAGCATCCTGAAATGTCAAGGGGGAGAAGAAGTCAGTGGCGGATTGCAGGATACCGAAAACTGTAGAACATTCGGACCTTGAGACAATATACAGCCAGGCGCCTTCTCGATTCCGGTGTTCCGTTTTGAAGATCCGTAATAACCGAATGATGCACGTCCTCCTTTTGTTCACCCAAAAATTGAGCACATACAGAATTGAGTGTGTAGCTCCTCAGCTTGTACTCTCTCTGCATGAGCTGCAAAATATCAAGTTGTAGCCGTCCATCCAGAGAAGTTTCCTTCGAATCACGTTGTCCATAGGCTTTTGACGAAAAGTGAGTGTCCTTTGTTGTCGTTTTCGTGTCTGCCGCAGACGCCTTAGTCAATATTCTTTCATATCTGGTTGAAAACAGAGCTTACTTATCAACCTTCCTAAGAAATGGAATTTCTTAGCATTGAGGTGTTTCGCCCGGTCGATCAGGTAAGGGAAGTCGAAATTCGCGATGTTGTATCCAATGACAACGTCTGGGTCAACTTCCTCTACAAAATCTCTCCAGGCATGCAGCATCTTCGCTTCATCGTTAAAAGAGAGAACCTGAGAGCCGACGATATGCGAACATGTGTTGAGTGTAAAGACGTTCCGAATGAACGGCTTGGATTCGCCTGCAGAGTATATTAGTTCAAGTGCCGGTTGCAAGGAGACGAGACACACCTTGACGGGTAACCATGTTTGCGATCTGGATTACGGGATCCATTTGAGCTTCAGGAAATATACCTTTCCGACCAGCGCATTCGATATCGAAGCTAAGGATTCGTAGAGGGGCTACGTGCGACCAAGCACCTTCAGGCGCGTGAGATATGAATGCGTCATACCTGTACCGCCATTGGTTACCACTCTTTGAAGCAAAGAGGTCACATACCGCATGCTGATTTCAATCTGACACAGGGAACGCCTTGCGCTTTCTGGCAGAACATTGTACTTTCCAGCGAGAACTTCTATCCAATTCATTCCGACCACCTATCAATACATGTAAGTCAAGATTAAGTTGAGCAACATATCGAGTTACTTTGGTATCGATCATGAACCGAAGGGAATAAGCAATGTTACTTTCATAAGTCTTGACAGGCCCGCTAAATAAATCCCCGAATGTGCATTCTGCCCTCTCGAATAAGCGTAATCATGGATGTAAGCTTTGGTAATATTACTTTCACAATTTAAATACTTATCTCGGACTTTGGGCAGGTTCTTTGGGCCTGTAATAGTGAGCTTGATGAACGGAATCCAGTCATCGCCTTTGTAGCCCCATAAGCTACGATTTTTGACAACTTCTGCCTTGCGTACGAGATTCTCGCCGATTTGGCCCTGTTATGAACGATATCAGAAATCGCGAAGTTGCGACAGCTGAAAACTCACGTTAATATGGTCTGCGAAAGAGTCCGCATCATCATTTGCGAAACCGCGGGGAACAGGAACGTAGAAATACGGAAGAAAGTCTGTTATGTGCGCCAAAATACTGTGTCCTTCCTGTGGATCCGCTGAGACCTTTTTTCGGGCTGGCTGCACAAGGACGTGGACGTACCTGAGTTACGCCGAACATTCGCATCGTGGGCGCTCCTGAACTGTGTTCCATCGATTCATCAACGTCAATCTGCTGGAATACTAATGTCACGTAGCATTATTCTCTGATAGTCGCATATAAATTAGATGTCGCACTTAATTTGTCCTTCTTTTCGTTCACAGGAGAGAGCGCAGGTCGCGCCCAGTCATCCGCTCCACCTTCAGCAGCTGTGCTGATCTCAGGAGTCTTATCGGTCATCCACATACGTAATTGACTCACTAACGGCGTTTCCACCCTCTTCTTTCAACCTCTCGAGCACCTCTGTGAACGATGACTCTGCAACCTGAGACCCAAAGTTGCCAAATGACCCGGACGCGCCCAGTTTCCGTTTCTTCATAGCTGGTTCGAATTCCACATCTGCCTTCTCACTATACATCGCGGTTGTTAACGGCGCGTCGAGCGTGTCAAATTTCAATATAATTTACTCACCGCGGTCGCGTCACCGGAAGGTTCTCTTTCACTGATGCAGGAAGCATCGTACTGCTATTACGCTACTATTGGGGGATATCCAACAATTCAGCGTGGTGCTAAGGCTGATACTTGCCCAACGATAGCAAAAAATGAGGAAGATGGTTGTAGTGAGGTCAGGACAAGAGGCAACGCGTATGGCTTTGTTTGCAAGCGCCACAAGATGGACATTACATACAGTTTTCACAACATGTTGTTAACCCAAAAATTCGTGAAAAAAACGAGCATGTAGCCGCATGGATTAGAATACGATTGCGAGCTTAGAATGAGCTGAAAGAGGGGAAATGCGATGAGTTGGAGGGGACCGAGAGGAATAACCTACTTTGGAAGCTTCGGCGTAAGAGGACCACGCTCCTTATACAGCTCTTACGCACTCACCTTGTAAGTACTGTCCCTTGCCTGTTGATTGTTCTCTAGAACGATCATTTCATTTATTCTTTATCGACGTAAGTGAGTTTGGTTTCTTCCTCCCCTAATTTTGCCACTGAATTTAAACTGGCAGACAAATCCAAGCCTTGACGGCGCAGCACATTGGTGCACATCATTACGACGCCGTGCGCAGTATAAGCAAACGCTGAAAGCTATCATGGAAACATTTGAAGATGAGAATCCGTTTGAGACAGATGATCGAATATCGTCAGAGACGTCTTCAACCTTAAAAGTCGACATTTCCGAACCGAATTCCCCACCTCCCAACATCGCTCGTGCACTGTCGCAATCGCCTACCGGTCCTTCTACGAACAAACCCATCTCGCCGCGAGGTGCAAGTAAACTGCCAGCGACGTTCAAGAGTGATTATTGTTGTACACGGGATCGATGGTTGCATTCTGAGCAAGATATTGAGATCACAGTGAGTGCCTCGTCAATGAGCCTGTCGCTATTGTTACATGATTCTGAAAGCTCCATTGTGCTCTTATAGATAGTTGATGCGCAGAAAACCACAGTCAATGCGTCCACGCCGTATATTACTTACGTCATCAAAGCCGGAGTAAGTCTCCAACTTTGAGTGCTCTATTCACCACTCACCTCACAGTAGAACGCTCACGCTCATCATCGTTACTCCGAATTCGAATCCTTACGTTCAAGTCTAGTGAAACTATATCCCACAATTATCATCCCTCCAATTCCTTCAAAGAACACCCTCGGTGATTATGCCATTAAGCAAACAAAGGCGAAGGAAGACGCGGCGCTGATCGCTCGGCGCAAACGAATGCTTCAAACATTCCTGAATCGCGTCGCCCGACATCCGATTCTTTCAAATGAGCATGTATTTCACCGATTCCTTGACGGGGAGGTGTCTTGGGTACGAACCTTTTTACTCTTTTCTTCTGTGCGATACTCATTTAAAGTTAGACGGAGGTTCTTAATTCCCCACCTCTATCCCTTCTTCCAAAGAACATGCTCAAAGCACCTGCTCATAATCCAACCGATCCAAACGCGTCTCCAGCCTACGCCGCGCTTCCAAACCCCTCTGTCGCCCACCCACTCCGGAATCCGGATCAGCGATTCCTTGACTCGGAAGCATTCACGAACAAATTTGCTTCCCATATCAGTGGACCTATGGAGAAAGTTACTCGCCGGTCCCTCAAGAGGTGGTCTGATGATGCACAAGACCACTCAGAGCTTGGAGCGGCACTGAATGGTTTTAGCTTGAATGAGTCTGGGGAGTTGTCTGCCGCGATTGAGAAAACAGGTCAGGCTGTTGATGCCACATACATATCGACGGCGAGGCTGGTAAGACCATCGTTCTGGCAATATCCTTTCTTTCGATTCAAATCAATGGCTTGCCCTACAGTTACAAGAACTCGAGCAAAATTGGGCAGAACCACTTCACGAGTACTCTCAATTCGCGTCCATAATCAAAAAAATACTCTCATATCGCCATCAAAAACATGTTCAATATGAGATGACACAAGATGCGTTAGAGTCGAAGCGTGAGCGGCTGGATGACCTGGAGAAGAGCGAGCGCGAAGCCAGGCGTTTAGCGGATGCACTTGGTAGAGGACGTGCGAGCAGTATACATCCGTCACCACGCCGTCCTGCTCAAGGCGAAGGCGAAGAGGAGGGCCAAATTGTCGATGCCGAAGAGGCAACCGAGCCACAGGAGGCGTATCTACCACCACACCCTGGTCCAAACCCTGCAAAACGAAAAACTTCGTCTGCTGGCATGAACCTGTTTAATGCCTTGAGTTATACATTGCATGGTATGATGGATGTTGATCCTGAGACTGCCCGGCGGAATGGGATTACCAAAACACGCGAGACGATATCTTCGGTATTTTATATTTCCGTTTCTATCTGACGCAGCTTCTTGACATTCTTTCTGTTATTGTACAGCTGGAAGACGCTTTGCAGCTATCAGTCCAGGATCTCAAGTACTCAAACTCGACGATCCAGGCAGATTTGGATCGTTTCCAGCGACAGAAAGTGGCAGATATGCGGGAAATGGCGATTAGTATGGCTCGAAGTCATAGAGATTGGTGTAAAAAGGTTTTATTGCTAGTTCCCTCCAGGGAACTACATGTTGACACTTTTGTTTTAGAATCTCGAAGCATGGGAAGAAGCTAAGAAAGAAATTGAAAAAATACCTGATCATCCCAACAGGATGCCCCCTCTGCCTGAGCCTACGGCAGTGACTGGTGAAGCCGGTCCGTCGACGGTTCGAAGGGATTCTTCGGCTACTGTCAATGGACGCTGAGCTACTCAGTGCTATGCGCTGCGGAATGAGTTGAAATCTGATGTGGTCGTTACTGGGATTTTGGATTTTGCTTTCATGTCGCTTCTCTCCTTGTTCCTGTAACACTACACGTTTTTCTTCTTTCAACATTATATTTACTGCTATAATACAAGTCGCCTCGTTTACATATCATGGCGTGATTTACATATAACTGTCAATGGTATCGGGCCGAAAACGGGCATCAGTCAAAGTTCACCATCATTCATGTCAACATCCACAAATGCTTGCGAGGAGCAAGTAGTCCTCATCTTGGTAGGCCTGGTAGGATCCGGAAAGGTGGGTGCCTTCACCTTTTGGAACATAAGTTCCATCAATTCAATTGGCTTTGTACTAGTCAACTTTTGCTCAGGCTTTGGAGAAACATCTACCAGACCAGTTCCGCCGATGCAACCAAGATGATCTGGGCGATCGAAGTCGGGTGGAAATACTCGCACGACGCACTCTTCGTGAGGGTTTATCCGTATGCATCGATCGTACCAATTTCAATGCAGCGTCAGTCCGAAACCAAAAAAAAATCACCTGAGTAATCAATCCTAATTGACCGCCGTTAAAGTCAACGATCTTACTGGATCAATATTGCCCAAGAGTTCCCTGGAACACTAGTGTGGGTTATTGTCTTTAGGACACCATACGAGGTGAGAACTGCATCTGTCTCGGCGTGCACGCGCTGAGGCGTATGAATTACACAGGTTTGCGCTGCGCGACTTCGAGAACGTATGTATAACAAATCGAATATATGGTTATCACCGGATAGAGCCACTGACAAAATTTTAATAGGAGTATTCCATCCCACAATCAAATCCCCGGAGCAAGGATTATCTGTTCTGGCCCGCTTCAGTAATGAATTCCAGGACCCGTCGGATGATGAAGGACACCACCGGCTCATAGTATTGACCCCTTCGGACCACCCATCACCCGTATACACACCTGGCGACATCACAACTATTCTGCAGCGCCTGCGGGACTCCAAGCCCGTGACACCCACCGTTAGCATAAGCTCTTCTTGGACGAGGGGAAACTCATTGTTCCAGAGTGGTCGTGGTCGCGGAGGAAATTCTCGTCGCTCAAGCGGCGTGCCTCGAGCGCGGCGCGCTACGGGGCCGTATCCGATTAATTCCCGTCGAGCACGATCATCTTTCGGCAGGTCTGCAGCACCACCGGGAACTCTCGAAAGAAGCAGGAGTACCGCTGCGCAATCGAATAACCATCAAAGGCATTCGGAAAGCCGACTATCTACTCTAAGTGGAGCTTCTGACTCCCCAAATTGGCGGGGCAGCGGCTCAGCAGAAGACCCCCTTTCAATAGCTTGAGTCCTAGAGTATTTGTGAGAATAAGCTGCCGTCATCACCACGTTCAGACGTGCTGAACCAACTACTTTATTGCCGTTGAATGAGTCCGATTTACATGCGATCTCGAGTCGCGCTCGAGAAGTAAACATTAGCCTTTACAGTTCTCTGGTTCACTACTGCACAGCTCTTCGGGACTTAATTCCAGAGATCCAACCACATGTCGATCAATAAGCACAATAATGGATTGATTGCGTATTCGAATCAGCCTTTACCTGGTCCTTGGGTGGGACTAGCCAAATCGTCTTTCGATATCTGATTAAAAGGTGATATTTTGACTACGCTTCACTGGTGCCTTCAACCTTTTTGGCCTTTTGTCCCAGGATCTTTGCGCTGACCTTCGAATGTAAATATGCATGAGCTTCTAAACCCCCGAGGGTGGAGCGTTATAGCATACATTACGGATATGCATAGCAGCACGCTCGACGCCGTGTTCCTCGCTGCGTTTGTAATGAACCAGGGCTTCTTCCAGGCGCCCAGCTGTTCAGTGATGACTTAGTTAATAATAGGCACAATATAGAACCGGGATTGTGGCCACTCAACTGGCTTCTAGAACAGCGGCGAGATTGAAGGCGATTTCTGGGTCATCTGGAGATAATGATGCCGCAATGCTGTTATGTGACTTTATCAGTTGTTGACTCACTATGAAACGGTATTTTACATGCTTTAAATGGTGTAAGGCGAGGTCAGGCCGTGATACAGGAGATATTATATACGCGCTGGCAAGATCTGTTGGATGTTACAAGCCGGTGTAGGGCCGATTAGCCGAGTTCACGCACTCGTGTGAGCATCTGGACTGGTAGGTTGCAATGCAATGGACTCTTTCCAGGAAGCAATAGCCTCGTCAAACTCCTCTGATGGAAAACAATATGGGCGGCAAAGAAAAATCAGTCATATGTGTTAGAAACGCACTTAAATGATAATGAGTCACGCCCAAATTGAACAATGAGCTGGCATTTCTCCTAATTTCGACACTGCGTTTGTAAAGCGCCTTGGCTGCTTGCACATCGCCTTCTTCAAGCTTTTGAGTTCCACATTCAAGACATTGCACTGCCTCTGCTTCCGCAGGATCTGACGTCGATGAATGGTTTGTGGTAGAAGTGGCCCATCCTGATGAGATCTTAGCTCTGAATGAACTGTAATTAGTCTCAACTGAACTTACGCCTCCATACACACAATAAAGGTACATCCAAACGGCTGGGTCCACAATGCCACGGTGGTAAGGTAGTAGTAATTTGCAACGGGCAAATCGTCTTGGAACGGACAAAAAAAGACGCGTTTCGAGGAGTAATGCCAGCAAACTTGGAGATCGTTCTCGCACCAATCATTCTAATTGTTCCAGACAGAAAAAGCTACAACGTCCCTTGTCCCAAATTGGATTTTTTTTCGAACTCAGCGGCTGAGCCACAGCACTGCCACCTAACACCCGAAAATTTCGTCGCTTGCACTGACGTCGTTCCGTATTCTGACTTGGGCATTAACGGCCATCACTATGTCGTCCAGCGGCTCACGCAGCCAAGACTCGTCATCTCATGATACCGCGACTGACTACATTCGTTCTGCCACTTTCTCTCGTCCTGATGGGCCTTCCAGTGAAAATGCCGTTACAGCCTCTGACTTGCTCATGGGTGCATATGACCCTACAAAGTTACATCCTTTGGCTGATCTAGGGGACAAATTGGACTATCTTCTTCTTGATGATGATAAGACAAATGACCTACCCGGTGCCGGAACTGCAATTCCATCCAGGGGTTGGAGTGATGACTTGTGCTATGGAACCGGCACAATGTATCTCAGTGGTAAGTGGTGCTCTTCATGTCACGATCATTTCAACGTGGGTGTCTGCATAAGGTGTTTTTTTTGTTCCCCCCTTCTCTCACCTTATCTCAGCACAATGTTGACCATCTTGGGTTGCTCTTATTGTTCTACCTTGCCACATGCTTATTGTTCAATTGCCAGGTCTGGCCCTTGGTGGTGTATGGGGTGTACGAGAAGGAGCTCGAAGACCGCTGGCTGTATCCAATACAAGGCTTCGGATTAACAGCATCCTCAACTCGGTCACAAGAAGGGGGACCTTCATAGGTAATTCGGCTGGGGTACTAGGTATGTCTTCCGCGTTACCCGCACTTTTCGCCAGTCCTTATTGTTTTCTTACCCGCAATCAATTACAGCACTTGTTTACAACGGAATTAATTCATCAATCGACGCCTTGCGCGGGAAACACGACATATTTGGCAGCATGGCAGCGGGCGCAGTGACAGGCGGACTTTACAAATCAACAGGTATGAAATTTTCTTCATCATTTGCCGGTGGTTTCTCAATGCTACTGCCTACTTTAGCTGGTATAAGACCAGCTCTTGCAGCCGCAACTTTCATATCCGGAATGGCGGGGCTTTGGAGCTACGTCAAGAAGAGCGTATGACGAACTTAGCTGTAGTTTTGATATTACTATAATTTCTCTATAGTACTCTTCTATGACATTGCGCCATCAGTTTGAGCGCGTTGCAGGAACCGCAAGAAGTAGATTTAGCATTCTGATGCTGTCGAGCTAGCCCAACTCCCGTATATTGGTCACCTCTCCAGATCGGGTGCGAACGATCTGTCGAAACTTTTGACCTTGGATTCTTCATTCATCACATCTGTTTCCGAGCTCCGTCCTATTTCATTAGGATATGATGCTTCACAGAACTCATAAATTGCTCGAATTCGTCGAGATTGATCACCCCAAGTCGGCCACGCCCTGGTCCTGATCCGACGCAAAGTCTCAGCTCTGTAATGCCTCTGGCTTGTCAAACTGCTGGCGTCGTTCGGTCTTCCTTCACAATACGGACTTTAGAACCCAAGCTCTTGTGCGGCGAGACGCGACATTCTTCTATTCAGTTGGCTATAAGCGCGCCGCAACAGTGTCCGACAATCGTGCCGCCATGTCAGCCCCAGCGGCGACGCAAGTCCAAGGTATTTCAATTCAGTGACAGCGGATGGGCCTTGCCAATACCTGTATTGCAGGGCACCCAGTCGCGGCATGCGAAGCCTCTGAATCGTGCATCCTCAACCCCACCAATCTTAGATCGTTTCTCGCCATATAGACACCGATCGCGCGTTGATTCACTTCCTCGCTGTCAGAAGACTCCCCACCACACGTTACCTTTGAAATATGACACGTATATGCCGGAAGCCGCCGCCAGTAACAATCCAACGGCTCAGAATACCTGGACTCTGTCTCCGACGTCAAGCTCTGCACACAGCCCAACTTGGAGCCAGGCCGTGACCAACAGTATTGCCGCCGTGAGCCCATCCTCCAGTGATTGTGGTTCAGGGCAGCCTTCAACCCAGGTAGCCTCAAGGCTGCCCGATGGACAAACTCGGTAGTTTACAAAATTTCTGCTCCTTTTGGCTGCTGGCTGACGTGATGATCAACTCGCGCAGTTCGTATCACCTTGATGTCGTGCAGCATCCAATTAGAACGGCGGAATTTGGGTCCGCTAGTCTTTCCCGGCTGCCGTTAGCGCCGCCCATTGTCGTACAGCTGGTCATTAGAGATCCTGCCGGACATGCCATCAACCCGTAGGCATTGGCAATGGGCTAGTGAGACTGAAGCTGATCATATCCTCTTTACAGGGACATGGAGCTGCCGTTCCTCATTGCCCACTTGTCATTATTTACAGGTGACGGCTTGACTCCACTAGATATGGGCTCAGCCCCTGGGGGTCGAACCCCACCTAGACGGTTATTATATGGCAATCTGGTCTCGTCACCCCAGAAATTGCGAGACCTGCAAGGCCGGCAGGGTTTGTTCTTTCTGTTTCCGGATGTCAGCATACGTTGGTGTGGTCAATTTCAACTCGGAATTACCCTTCTAAAACTTTCAGGGTAAGCTATCGGTTCAACCACTCTCTTTTCTTTCTTTCTTTGTTTATTTGTTAATCTCCTTCCGTCTTAGTATGGATCCCTCCGGTGCTTTAAGCATAGCGGAGCATGGAACCGTCTTAGCCGAAGCCCGTACACGGTCATTTGATGTCTTATCGCACGAGAATTACGTTGCCCCAGGTCTGGGTCTCTCCTTTCTTTCGGATTTTTTTCTCTCCGCTCATAGTCCTCTCGAAGCGCAAACTAGGCTTACCCAGTGCTTCCTCCGACAAGGTGCTAGAATCCATAGTTATGCTTCGAACTCTCCATAGATAAAATCAATCTGCTGACCAGCAGCATTTTTTCCCCCGGTTGGGACTTTTATTTCCTCCCGGATATAGACACTAGTTCTCTTTCGTTTTCTGTGTGAATACATACATACGTTGGTTTTGATTCGACGTTGTGCGACCTCTTTATCTGTATTATCATATTGCTCCCAGAGTCACGCGTCAATGTGATTCCCAGACAAATAATGTTTCTGGGTGTCTCTTCAATCCGAGTTGGATTCCAACATACTTACTACTCTTGGCCACCTTCGCTGTTGAAGCTGAACTGGTTGAACTGGCGAATGAGGCAACATCGCTCCGAGGAAGAGGTGAGTCGGGTGGCTGTGTACATACTAGGTCAACGTCGGAGTCAATTTCCGATCGTCGCCTCATAGTATTTTACTGCGGTGCACAAGCACTCGTTGACCGAGTGAAAGACCTGGCAGCATTCTCCAGTCCCTCTTTTAGAAAGAACGTTGCACATGGCAGCAAAGTCAGAGCTCAAATTAATAGACCCAGCCGTGCTCTTCGCCGCGTCGACAAGTTCTATACTCTCCCGCGTGGTCTGTCATCCTTGTGCGTTCCATGTTTTTGCAACAGTCAACTTCTCTTATGATGCACATGATCCATTTCATTTTCTCAGTGGACACCATACGTTTACGAATACAAACACATCCATCGGCGACATTACCACCTCTGAGCGAACTAATACCAAAGCCTGCTTTTCGAGGTTTATATGCTGGGTGCGCATGTTCGATGTCCTTCCTGAAAACTTATATATCTAATAACCTGTTGCAAAAATAGCCTTCCGGTAGCCATAGTTATAGGCATACCTGCCCTGAGTGTATATCTTTCTGCGTATGAAGGCACGCCCATTCACCCTACCTTTTTATTCGGTCGCATAATCTTTGTTCTGTGCAGGCGCAAAGGCGGTGCTGTCAAAATCAACACAGATTGAAGATGGGTCACTGATGAAACAATTGCCGATATTTCTTGCAGCTGGAATGACAGCTGAAGGTTAGTTGCTAGATCATGTATGTGCTAGAGCGCATTTCAGCTGACGATGTCGTATAAAGTGGCGTCGGCCGCTATCTGGTAATTTTTTGATTGCCAAAAGCTATGCTACTATATATTCATTGGCATCTTAGGACACCAATGGACGTCGTGAAATCCAGACTGCAAAAAGGTGAAGATGGCACTAATTCTGCGCGAGTTCTTATTAGTAGAATTTGGAAGGAAGAGGGCTACAGAGGAGTTTTCAGGGTTTGTGCTGTTGTCAAGGTACCTCAACGAGCACTAAATTCAGATTTCATTTGACAGGGCTATTGGATGAGCATCGCAGTTTGGGGGTGCGGTTAGCTTGTTACAATTCCCTGCAACGTTGTATCTGACTGCAAATATGTTCACAGGCCTCAAGTGTCTTTTTATTGGATGCTTTATGAGTCTCTCAAGTCCAGGTTCATTCCAGGGTACACCCCTTCTTCTTCACGAGCACCATCTCAATCCATATCTGGACTCTCCGAGGAGAGTCTGACATTGCGATACCTCCTAACATCTTGCGTAGCCTGTGGAATCTCGGTCACGGTTACGAATCCCATTGATGCGGTCCAAGCAAGATGGCAAACATCTGCTGGCAAGGCTGGAGGGTTGACGGATATTGTTAAGACTATGTGGAGGATTGGTGGTACGGGCGCGTTTTTGAGGGGGATTGGGGCTAGGGTAGCTTATACCGTGAGTCATAGAATACTTTCTGCATCTAGGCGCTCGATACCAGCTAAGGGACACAGATTCCGGCAAACGCGATATCGATGACCACCTATGAGTTGGTTAAACGGAAGTATCAGCAACGTTCATTATAGATGGACATGCAAATACGGAGACTACAGTACCTGCAATCAAAGGTGGTACCCGGGCTATAAAAAAAAGGTCCTCACAAGTATCACAGATAGCTTAGATGGATTTGGCCATATTTAATCATCATAGAGCACTAATATATTAACCCCACTCAGTATTCGTCAAGACATTGGCACACCTATTTCTGTTTCGAATAGTAGTCACGCTTGGTTGTTTGTGGGTGCCCGTCGGCAATGTGCACAAACAAAGAGACACGCGACGATAATAAGATACATTCATGGAGTAATGCTACACGACTTGAGACTGCAACGAAAACACGGATGACTATGCAGCAGAGCGATGAATGTAACGAGTGTAACGAGTGAGGCGAAAATCAAGATGATAACCAAGAAAACAGCCATGCGCAAGAAAAGAAAATCCAACCACAAAACACCAAGTCTACCCAAGCTATAAGACTAGGTGACCAGGTGAATTCAGCAGGCTTAAGGGTATCACAAATAAACAGATATCGCAAACAAAACCGAAGAAAACCAAGAAATAAGAGCATCCTCGGCCGATGGCGTCTATGACAGTAATGATACAGTGGAGTTGGAATTATGTGACGGACATCAGCCCAGAATATGATGATACTAACATTGTGACGGCTCATTGGCAGGCCTGGATCTCCCGTCTAAGACGGAGATGAGGCTGCCATGACCCCTGACTGACATGATGAAGGCTGACGAGGACGAGATCCTCCAGCTTCACATCATTGGCACCGGTGCCAACCTTAAATCGCAAGGCATTTGCATCCTCCTCCTCATTAACCGGTTTGTCCTGAACATCCTGGCAACTTGTTAGAATGTCGACAGTAAGCAAAGTAGTCTGAATGCACCTTGATGAAGCGCTGAACACATTTTGCGATGTTCTTGGCCAACTTAGCCTTTGTAATGGGACCTGGAGGACTACGAAAGTCCTTAGTAGGAATCTGCCTGCTCCATGGTGCACCCGGCCACTGTCAAACCATCGAAGATTCAGTTTCTTTCCATAAAAAGTAAAACGACGCTTGATCTTACCTCCAGCCGAATGGATACCGAAGGTCCACAGCCATCGAACATTAGCGCATCTTTGTCAACAAGATTCTTGGTCCGGGACTTGAGGGCATCATCTAATGGAATACCCCACTCGCTTGGATGCTCAACTTCGAATATTATCGGCAAACTCAAGCGCACTTCTTCGACATACCGACGACGATCACTACCGGTATGCGGCTTGTACATGCGTTGGGGAACGAAAAGCCTCACCAGCCCGGCAATGGGACATCTACCGGGTGTATCCTTCCACGACTGATATTGCTCGGCGTGAGAAAGAGTCGACCTTTCCTGTAAAAAATATCGAAGATCTATATCGATACAATCAAAAGAAAATATTCATCGTACCTCGGGAGTCGCGAAGCTCATCGTGGATGTGGTTGGAGCTGAGCTTGGGCCGGAAAGATCTTGGTAGTACGGTCGGCTAGTCCCACTGCTGATACTAGCCGAACGGCCGTGATGAGGTATCATTTGCATTCCAGGCCATGCTGAACTTGGATTATAAGAGAAATTTTCTGAAGACGAGGAACTGGAGGAGGATAATGGAGGGACGAGGCTGCTCCTGCTACTGGAGGTCCCGGGGCTCTGATCGGGTTGCATTTGCATCTTGTCCGACTGCACATTAGGTTAATCCCAGCCAAACTGTACACAGTGCAAGGAACTAACTGAGAGACCCAAGGTGCTTGTGGCTGGGGATTGGGATTCAAACCATCGCATAGGGAACTCAGGGGATTGGATACCGATGAAAGACTGTTCATAAGGTGATACCGGGGAAGGTGTCAATGGGTCTGCGTGGCGTGGCGACAGAAATCCGTGACTTGATCCCGAAGTGTGTGAAGGGCTTGAAAAGACAGGACTCAAATTTCCATGCATCATGATGTCCGTTTGGATAGGAGACAAGGGTGGTTGCGAGTCCTGAATGTTGCTTCGGTTGATGTTAATCGATGGAATCTCATAGTTGGAAGGATGATTGGCATCGAAATCAATGTCCAAGGAGTCCAAATCAGCGCTGAAAAGTTGTTCGAAATCAAACTCGTTCTGGTTAATCATGGCAGAGGTGGCCGGAAAGTATTCATTTCCTTCTACGTTGCCCCCGCCGTACTTCATTTATACAGGTGAGTGTGCCACTGAGTTTGGAGGGAATCGACATCTTACATTGAAGGTGCAATCCATGGAAACTGGCCGCGTTAAGCTCGAGGATGAAGAATAGTGAAATGACTGCTGTTGGTTAGCGTTTTGCTGCCACGTTCCATCTCCACCATTGCCACCGGCTGACTCTGTTCTAGACGAGGTTTGTCCTTGTTGATACTCGCCGGATCTGTGCCTGCAAGGGTTCAGCATGACAGGATAGAGGTAGTATGTATAGTCTTACGATGGAGGGTTGGACATGCGGTAAGGTAAAAAAAACTCGGGAGAGCTGGGGGGAAGGGGGAGTCATAGCCAAAAGTGCGATTCTTTATGGGCCACGCCACGGCCACTTCCGTTCGAGCATTTACAGCAGGTTTATTGCGGTGCTGTGAAATATACCCTGACCGTTACATCACCTGCCCTTTTCGTAGAACTACCCGCCTGAAAGGTAAGCATATGATTAGGGAACGGACGCGGAAAGGTGCTACACGCCCGTGTATTTCCCGTGGTTATCATGGCTATCAGGACCCCTAGGAGACGCGTAGGTTTATTCGGATTGTTAGTTGTCTACGTGACAGTGTCACAGTCGTTGGCAAACACACCAGAAACATGCAGTGAAGGGCGGTGGGTATTCCATAAATGGCCCAAATGCCTTCCAGTGAAGACTTCTGTGAAGGCGGCAATCGAGGCTGCGCGAATCGGAAGAAAGATTGAACATCCCGCTCGAAACTCGGTTTCCAATAAGGACTGTAGTAGATCCCGAAGACAAACATACAATACAGCATGTGACACCCTATTTGGACGTGGAGGGAGATACGAGAACAGCTTTGCAAACATCAACATAGGTTGGAAGGTCCGGATCCGTAGTGGATTTTGTTCGCATTCTGATTGGCTAAATGATAGCACTAGAAAGGGTACTTTGGCCCAAGAAGGCTGGCCGGAATGTGATTAAATAAGGCTGTAGCTAAGTGAAGAGTAGCGCCTGTACAAGTAGACGCTGGCGCCACATGGTTTCCTTTTCAGGAACTGCATGATTACAACAACGTTTTTAGACGCTTCACAACTTGTCGGACAGCCTGCTCTCTGCCGTCGGCCCTGTTCTCTTACTGAAGCCGACCATGTCATATTTAATGGGGGCGCCTGGGCCCACGCCGACTTCGTCAGGCGAAATCCCGATTCCAACCGATGTTGAAATGAGAGCGGCGGCGAAGCCGACCCTCGTTCCAAAGGCGGAGGACAAAGAACTCCAGGAGGACGCCGAAATGGAAGACCTCTTTGGAAACGATGAGGATTTAGAGGGCAAAGAAGAAAACGATGGAATGGATTTTCAAGGGTGAATCCTCAGGACTCGCATTGTTTGTACCTTGATGGCCTGACTGCTTATCTCTAAGGTCCGGCGTTGCGGGCACTCCCACCTCATCTAGGTCAGAAGAGAGACAACTGCGAGAGCGCTTAGAATACGAAGAACCTGAAGAACCTGCCGACGTCATACATGAGGTCACAGAGGCCAATGTGTCCATACCGAATCTCCCTGTGCCCAAAAGCTCCGATGGAGATGTAAGACACTCGGTGCTTGGAAAATGGCATTTTGCTAACGAACAGTCTGGTTCAGCACTGGGTCATACGTATGCCTAATTTCGTGAAAGTCGACTCAAAACCATTTCATCCAGATACTTATATGGGACCTGAGCATGACGATGATGAATTGCAACAAGGCGAAAATTTACGAGAACGAAGTATGACCATAAAACTAAAGGTCGAAAACACTGTTAGATGGAGATGGGCTAAGGACGAGTTTGGACAAGATGTATGTTTAGAGAAATTTCATCTGTCGCCGCTAACGCTATGATTATTTCAGATTCGACAATCGAACAGCCGAGTAATACGCTGGTCAGACGGCACGTTGAGCTTAAGACTCGGTAAAGAATTATTCGACATAAATCAGAGTATAGATACATCTGGTGGGGTCCCGCGAGGATTGTTCGGTGGTTCGCAGGCTTCGCAATCACAATCACAGAGTGTTCCTCCTGCGTCCCAACAAACAGGAATATCGGGAGCCAAATCTCAAGGACTTACATATCTCGTGGCGCAGCACAAGCGTGCCCAACTGCTTCAAGCAGAAGCCGTCATCACAGGCTATATGACTCTACGGCCCACAGGCATGCAGTCCGAGACGCATCGCATGCTCGTCCGCGCTGTTGGCCAAAAACACAACAAAGTGGCCCGCCTGCGAATGGCGCCCGACCCCAAGATGGATCCCGAACGGGAAGTTGCAGAGCTGATAAAAGTGGCAGCGAAAAAGTCGAAGAAGAGACCAGAAGAAGAAGAATTTGGTGGACGGAAAAGAAGGAGCGGACATTCGAGGAAGCGGACGGCAGATGTTTGGTCGGATGATGACGAAGAACCGGAAGATATGGGCTCAGAAGATGAAGAGGATGATTTGACTGGTGGATTACGGAAGGCGAAGACGAAAATCGACGAAGAAGCGAAGAAAAGGCGTTGGGATTATGAAGAAGATGACTTCGTTGTTGCAGATTCGTCTGATGAGGGTTCCGAAGGAGGGACAAAGACAAAAAAGAGGCAGAGGGCCGTAGATGACGACGTTGAGGACGATCCGTTGGATCAGATGGAGGCCAAGCTCAAGGAACAAGATAGAGAGGGCAGGAAAAAACGACAGCGGAAGACAAGTGAGACGAAAGATGTAGATGTAAATGAAGCACCAGATACAGTCGGCGATGGGGATGATGGCGACGAAGAGATGGATGTTGAAAGCGAAGAAATGGAGGAGGATATCAAAGTACGGCGAGCGGGAGTGGGTCCTCGCAGAAAGAGAGCCATAGACTTTGAAGAGGAAGAGGAGGAGGAATGAAGTCTAAGGTGTTGCACTACTATGTATGTATAGTGTTGCTATTAGCCTATCCTCGTATTGTAAGAAGCTTCCCGACAATCATCTACTGAGTATTCGTAGGTGAATTCTGAAGCACGCCGTTCTCATCCCAAGCGGATGTAGGTTTGATACTCTCCACAATGGCTTGATTCTCTACATTATCTTCCAGCAGATTGTGCAATGTGAAAACTGCATGCTCCCGAAGATCTGCGTTCCAATTTCGGCAATGTCAAGGAACCAGGTTTGGAATGAGCAAGTCAGTCCCTTTGCCAGCAATACAGAAACTTCGACTCGGAGAATGGGACATACAAGGATTTCGTTCGTCCACCACACACAGGTTCATGACCACAGGTATTCCGCCACACAATCGAACGCGATCCTGCACCTCCCTGGTCCCTTGGCATAATATGCCCAAGAGACGCACAAGATCTCGCTTCAAATAAGAAAAGCCCGTCGGGTCTGTGATAGCACCTCGAGGGATTTGTGCTAGAGGCTTGCCGAAGTTGATACGGGGAAGGAAAAGGTCGAGCAGACGGAGAAGTTCTGTTGGTTGGAGTGAGTGTGCAGGAGTTATGATTGAAAGGATAGGGAAACCTAGTAAACTCTCGATTAACCCATAGCCTCCTCCTGACCGTGCCTCGTTGAAGGCAGTTCTCAACTCATAAACATTGTTGTCAACCCTTCTACTCGCACCTTGGTGGTTTTGTTCCTCTTCCAAAGTAATGGTAGCGATACACTGCGTGGTTAAGACGAGCGCTTCGCATACTTTCGGCAGAAACAAATCCAGGTCTTGAGGCGGTGCGATCCCTTCTGATGTAACCTCTATATTTACAATGCCTGAAGAACCAGAGCTAGGACCATCAGAAGCGTTAGGGCCAAGGGCCCGTCGAATCGCGTGCTGTGCATATTCCATCATTCTGAAAAAAGTCTCGGAGAGCATGGGGCAGAGTTGTCTGTGTATGTTTGACTCTTTGGATAATTGAAGATACGAGTCAAGGAGTTTGAGGAGGGTGGTTTGATGAGGCGCGATAATTTCATCCGCACTGGATGATCGCTATGACACATTGTTCCTAACCAAATCTGAACCAAAATAAACTCACATAGATAAATTGGAATACAGCTCGGGCGCCAGTCGTCTGTCAAATAGACGAGTGAACAGGTTATATCTGTGTGACCATCTATGTGGCGGGCAGCGTCTTTAACGGAGTGGATAACACGTACCCAATATCGAATGCCTTTGCACCATCACTAGGCTCCACAGCATCGAACAGTGTGACCATGCGGTCAAGCAACGTGATACATACTCGTGCACCAACTGGTGTTGTACACAGCATACGCCTGTGTGAGTCAAAGGCGCTGAATTATGTCTTCACCCCATGGAAGTAGGCGGTGACGTACGACCGCTGTTCGTTTTCATTCAAGCAATTGACCATGAATACAAGTACTGATAGTACAGTACTTGCATCAGGGGACGCGAGCAGCCGTCTGTTTTAGCGTTATACGGGTGATATACCGACTCAAGAAGTATGACCCTACATGAGTATGACTTGTTCCTCTGGGAGGTTTATATATAACTCCCATAGTTTTGATATTAGTGCGTCATTGGCGGTTACAATGTTTGATAAAGCCTGGACCAATGCTCGTGTCACTTTAAAAGCTGCAGAAGAAGCGTCTGCGTTGTGAGATATGGAAGGTAAAAGCCATCATCGCTGACATTGATTGTCCTGGGTGGAAGACCATGAAGTATGAAAATGCAGCAGCCGTCTAATCTCTGGCTCGATTTCACTATGGACCACAGACAATCAGTGGAACTGCCCCCACAAACGATAGACCACTTACTACACCTGTTTTTGGCTGTGGGGAACGCCGGCAACCACATTTCTTGTAAATGTCGCCAGGTTGACAGTGAACTGGCGTAGACTCTCTTCATTCCCGTCCCATGAAGGTCGAGACGATATTTGTGTCTCAGCTATCGTGTGCCAGAGCTTCTGCAACTCTGGCCATATTGGTGGCTCTACCTTGCCCATCCGTTGTCTGGTTTAATGAGTTTGCGTTTGCCAATGAGTCCTTTGGTCGTACGGACCTGAGAACATCGCTCTTTGCCAGATCTGCCTTGAGTTGACCAAGGACTTTGCAAAGGGACGCAATCGCGTCGCCGTTGGTGATATCAAATGCAGCGCAGGCGTTGCGAAATTGGGTGGCTTTCTGTCGATCCAGAGCCATACTACGTTCGCAGGGATAAGATAGGACAGAATATATTACAGGATGTGAGTGATATGTAAGAATGATGTGATGTTACAATGATGTTACCGAGTCACACGCAGTTCGCGAACTCACCTCTGACTATGAGCAAGACTGATCTCGAGCTCAACATATCCTTGGAACCCCATCTCCGCAAGACCTTGAAGTCCATCGTTGCTCATCTTCCAGAACCCCTCTCGGAACAACTAGAAGCATATCTCAATGTTCAAAATCCAACACAACCGACGCCGACAATCCCCTACTCTCTGCTGCAATCAGTCTCACAATGGGCTCGCACACCGTCAGGTCTTACATCAATCAATAATCACGAACCACCGCTGTCTCCGCACGATTACGCTATGATTGCTCTTTTGGCCGGGACTACAACCTCTCCGGAGCGCAAATTCCCAACTTATATTCCACCGGACCCGCACGCCGATCGAAAACGCGAATATAACGACAGAAAGGCGGTCACTGCCATTTTAAATGCGCTTCTGAGCATTCTAGGTTCGGGTGCGGCAACTTGGTGGGCAGCCGAGCGAACTGGGTGGGGGCCTGAGTGGGTATGTGTTTGTTGGCGCACGTTCATCTGAAAATTCTCATAATTCCCCTTTGGTCTACCTCACAGAAAGTGCTGCTGTCTTTCCTTGTCGCTGCTGTTGTGGCAGCTTCGGAGTCCATCTTGTACATTATCTGGGAATCGCGGAGGTCCGCAAAGAGCCGCCCAAAAACGCGGCGTATCTACAAGAAGGACGGAGAGATAACGGATGGCTCATCCGCTGTACCGATGCAGGAGGAGACGCAGCAACAAGCAGACGGTTTGCGCCAGCGGGTTATATTCACGGACGGATCCTCGTGAATGGAACGGCGTTCATGATGGAAACCTCGCCTGTAGCGGGAAGCGAGCCTAATCATCTAAAAGCTTCGATCTAGAGATTGTCCCTCGACGCGTCCCGGCTTCCTGTGCTGGAATACAGCATTCCACCCAAACACGTGATCAAGTAACCCAACGAAGGATGCTGTTCGCGTTGTACTATCGATACACCTCCAGTACTTTCATCAGTAACGACAAATACCACCCAGTCAGTCCCCACACTTCCAAATTTCCCTCCGACCCGCCGTCTCTTCCTGTATTGCTTTCCCACTCCACACCTGAACCCGCGACGAGATCCGACACTGTGATAGCCCAATACGGTCTTCCACCTCGGAATAAATCCGACTTTAATCGGGAGGGGACTGTCAGTGTTGATAGCGGCAAATGGAATACGTGGGCCACTTCGGGCTGAGAGATTGTTAATGAGGACATTGATAGAGATGGGAGTGGAGCGTCCGGATCTTCCGGTTGATAGTGTCGTGATCTTGCGTCCCTGTGGATAAATCCCTGTGCATGTTATCAGCACAGAGTTTGAGGGAGATAGCGATAGACCAACTAAGTACGGCCAGACCCTTAAGCCGCCCAATGATAGTTCGGCAGGACCTAGTTCTCCCAAAATTTCGATTTGCTCGGAGAATACACCGACTTCTTCATTAGTCTCTCGCAGCGCAGCTGCGATAAACGAATCGTCTTCCTGAAAGCAACATGAGTGTATTGGTTTGGTAATATCCCACGACAGTGCATTAGCAGACCTTGTCGACTCGCCCACCAGGAAAGCTAAGATTAAAGTCAGCATTCTTCACAAAGCGAATGATCAAATAGCACACCTCACTTCTCCTGAATGCGTTCTCAGCTTCCCTCTGATCTCTAATAGTACCCCAGGCGTCTCATTCACATTGCAAAATGGTATAAGAACTGCCGCATTTGTCTCATTCGCATCGAAATTATTTGGAAGCAACTTCGAGGACGCAACAGATAAGGCTGTCCGGATGGCGTTCAGCGAGTTGCGGGTAAATGGAGATGTTAATGAAATCAAAGACGGGGAAGTGTTGCTAGTGAGTGTTCTAAACATCTTGTCATCCATGCAGCGCCACAACGGTACTGCCGAAACAAAATAGTATCCAACTGGTACTGAGTGTGTAGTGGTACGGAGCCACATAACAATCGAGGTTTATAAATTCGAGCACTTGATAATTATCAACAACATGGTGAAGCCGAAGGGAGTCATTTTTTGTAGAAGAGGCCTGGTCTAAGGTTGGTTTAAGGTCTGGCGAAGTATCGATAGAGTAGCATTTGCTACATTGAGCCTTTCGGACGTTCCCTGAATCCCCTCTTCAGCACTCCTTCGTATGGCTTCTTGCGATGGTAAATGTGGCTCGCGTTGGCCTTCGGAGCAGCAAACGGTCTTGTGTGTTCGCCAAGCCAACTTTTGACAAGTTTTCCCGCAATAGAATGACTGATCGGGGAAAAGAAATAAGGATGTGTTTGCATTGGTGACTACCGTCAGACGATATCGGCTCACCCTTTTACACTTCGCACAGCAACTGAACTTCCGGGATTCGCTCTCATATGCCCCACAAGTGGATGCTCCGCAGACATTGAATAATGGACCGTTCCCACTTCCTACCTTCGCACACCTCTCTATTTCAACCCTTGAACGTGAATCCCGTCCTTGATGGATGTAATCGTCAACAAGCTTGTTCCATTTTGCTTCCATCTCCTTGCGAAGATGTTGGCTTGAAGTTCGACCATGAGGGCTAGATAAGAAAATAAGTTATTATTACATATGACGCAGCAAATGAATAAATGAAGTGCACGTACAAAGGAACAAAATTTGCGCGATCCATAGCATAAGCGAAAGCAGGGTCGATCAGACCTTTCGACAATAAATCGGCTGCCAATTTTTTCTGAATTTCGACTTTATCAATATCCTCTTCTACTTCTAGCGGATCTAGCTTCTGCATCACTTCCTTGAGATTTTGTTGGAAGGTCAAGATGTTGTCCAACTGCCCGCGAAGTGCTTCCGGTATGTTTTGTGTTCGGTCATAGTCATGAAGGATTCTCTGTGATTTGTTATCCCATTTCTCGATGACGAGCTTACCACGTTTGTGGCAGCATTTTTGGTATGTTTTTGCCGATCCGCAAACGCACATATACTCGAGTGGGTACGGCTGACCACTTTTCCCGTGGCAGTCGGAGACAACTTTGCCAGACCAACAAGGACAAATCCGAGGTGGGCGAGGGTGATCTGAATCCGAAAACTTCAGCAAGTCTGAAAACCGTTTTTTTTCGGATGAAGACCTGAATCGAGAAATGGTGGTCGGAAGCGGAGCTGCACCATGCTTCAATAGCAATGCGATGGTGTCCCAGTCTTTCCAGGTGCATGACAGATCGATCAATGAATTACTGCCGACCATAATGTCAACCTTCGCATGCTGCTCGATTAGGATCCGGGCCACCCAAGCTAGTCGGTAAAATAACCTCTCCTTATCTACCACTCCCATATAAGCCCTACGGGCTTTACTGAATATTGCAATACCGGGGGTCTTGACTTTAGCCATTTCCAAAAAAACGAGATGTAAAGGTGTTTGGAAGTTGCTGTCTGCCAAGTCGGCAGTTGCACCCAACCCAATCATTTCCGACAGTGCGAGCACGTCCCCTTCCATTGCATAGTGGTGAAGCCACGTGCGCTGGGCTTCTCTTGTAAAACCAGTACCTGGATCAGGGAAGACGACAGGACAGTCGGGAGATGCAGGTTTGAGCCACGTCCTCATGGCTAGACGGTTTCCGTGGACGTCGCGGTCGTAGACGGAAGATTTGAAGCCACGCATGGAGTCATGGGTCTCAACTTGCTGTACAAATGGTGCAGGAAGTAGCGGATTCGAGAGATGTATTTCTGATGTAGTAAAGCTTAGAATCCAGGTGCGAAAGAACGTGCTGAATTTAGTTGAACTTACTCGACATTTTTTGCGTGGCTACTTCACGTATTTACGATACTAGTAGTGCCAATATTGATGTCAGATAATAGAAACGTCAAAAATTAGTGGAGTTGTGGGTTGAGCACACGGCGAAGATGGCATCGGTCACGCGCACGTTGTGGACTGTCACAGGTCACATGCTATTCATTCTCAACTCCGAGTCATTCTTCAGCACTGCAAAGCTCAATAGTTGCAGCGCGTGCACGAACCTAGCTCTACTGCTGCGTACTCGGTGATGACCACGACAATGTTGGAATCTGAGAAGAAGATAAGGCGTCTTTAATTGCGAGGGTAATGTCCAAAGTGAACATCGTGATGAGTAGGCAAATTGTGGGAAGGCTACGCTTGTAGAGTAAGTGGTACATAATAAATGTAACTGCCCGTGACTGATGACGGCGCAAATGATGAGATGAGCCCTTTGGGAGATATATAGAACATGAGCTTAGTGTGAGTGTGGACTAGAAGTGATATGATAATGCAAAACCAGAGAGCGACGAGAGCATCTTGGGACCCAGGAAGACAAACCAGGAAACTATAAGACAAGAACGAAACTGGTTACGAAGGGCGAACAGAAATCAAACGACTGTTGTTGATCGCCCCTGGGGTGGGAATGCAGACGACATGGGCGAGACTTGTGGGTGATTAGACGTTTCCGCGTCGACGGTCATCGAAGATGACGCAAGGAGGTTTGAAGCTTGTGTTGTGCTTGGCGTTTGGGGCGCTCCCCCTGCTGGACTCGATACTTTACCGATGAACCATGACTGAGCAGAATGCAAATCAGATTGTGTTGTTTCAATTGAAACATGGTGACTTACTGGTACCCAGCCACGATCTCCGCCTTCCTCTTTCACAGCCTGAGGATACACGAAAATTCAGCAGCTTATGAACTGGGGAAACAATACACATACATAAGACCAATGATTATACCGCTTGAACACTCTCAACGAATCATCCTTAATCAAATCCAATTCTTCGTCGCCCTTTTTCTTATAATCCATCAACGCAACACCTGGGAAACTTGTAGATATGATGCTCAGAGGTAAAATTGGTGTCTTGGTCACCGAAGGTGATAGGGGGGGTGACAACGAGGATCCGTTAGACATTTTCGCCGCATTTGCTTCGGCGATGGCTGAAGCGACCGGTACATTTGTTTCAAGAAGACAGCCAGCAGGGACCCAGCCCTGCTTGCTCGTGTCTGTTTCGAGGACGCCAGAACCTGTGGGATCACGCTGTACAACCCACCAACCTCGAGCACGCGAAAGAATGACAAATGTGTCGCCACTGATAGACTCTGGTTAGAAATGCAGGAGCACAGGAGAATGATAAATGACTCACACAACTACATCGAACTCGTCGTCTTGTTCTGCCATGTAAGGGTATATAGCTACAGCATATGACACTCCAGCAATGGGCACTGGTATCTCTCGGATGATAGGTCCCGCGCCATGTTCACCCGAATCTCCACTGCCACCTGCACTTCTCGCCTTCTCGCTCGATCCGTTCATCCCGCCTGTGCTGGCATTACCAGCAGACCCGAGATCCTGCTCCTTCTGCTCCGCCGTAGGTGATATGATCTCTGGCCACCCAGGTTGCGGAGTGACGCCCGTCATGATAGGTTGCGACATGTCGCTTACCTCCAATTTTGGTGGACGAGATGCAGATCGGCTATGACCAGACCCAGAACCGGCAGGTGACTTGCCGTTGGCTGGGCTTGATGCGTGGCCATCAACTGAGGAGGCTTTTCGTGCGGCGTGTTTCTGCTGCGCAACTGCTATTGGAGAACGAATGTCTTTGATGTGTTTGAGCATGAAGACTGGGTTCTTCTTGGCATCTTTCAGCCGTTGGAAGAGCAGGAGAGGTTTTTCGTCGTAACTGAGACAGCGTTCTATACGGTTGCCTGCAATTGAGTACAGATTAATGTTCGGTACCTTGGAAGTGCGAATACGAGACCATACCAGTAGAGCCATAACAGATAAACATGGCGTAGTTCTGCCAGCTATCATTGTTGATTCTGTATTTCTTAAGCGCAGCAGGTAAAACCTTCCATGTTGGATCATCCAAGGTGACTTTGAAGCTCTTAAGATTATCCATGCTCTCCTGCCTCGAAGATTTTGACTGCGCAGACAGCTGGCCAGACCCTGGCGAATCTTGACTGGGGAGAACTTGGACTCTGGGTCTATCGGGAGTGGTGGTGATCAATGTTTGAAATTGTGGTTGAGGGTTATTGCGGTTGTGAGGGATGTTATATTCTGGTTGTTGCGGTGATGGCTGCGGCGACTCGATGTTATCGGGCTTTGTGGGTGATTTCGCTGGTTTGACGTATTGGGCCCATTTAAAGGACGGTTGGCGATTCATAGGACTGTCCTCCTGTCGTCATAGTATGATGAGGATAGCACGATCAATCTATGGGGGGAACGACTTACGGGTCCCAGACCGGCTCGATAGTCATCCAGGAATACTTGCAGGCTCTCGTTCAGGCGTATGTTCTCCTCTTCTAAATTTCGAAGCCGTTGGTCTTCATATGTTGACTGTTAGCTGGTCCATAGTGAAGATAGGGCAACTCACTTTGGTCCTTAACGATGCCATATAATCTCTCCACTGTGACATTCTCTCCTCGGTCTTGAGCCTCAGCTGGTGGAACAATAAGTATAAAAATGGGTAGAATCACAAATGCGACGTACAAGGAGGCACGTAATGGTCCGCATCAATGGGTATATTGTGTGCTAATTTAAGCTGGTAAATGGCCTTGAGGATGGCCAGCCTTTGACCGATAGTGACCACCCCAATATCTTTGAGTTCCTCCGGACTCAGCATGCAGAGAACATCGCCAGAAATGTTATGTTCTGATACGAAAAGACCTGGTAAGACAGTGAAACGGCTAGGAGTAGACAACGGACCTTTGATTTGACTCTCGTATTGGGGGAAACCGATGGTTGTAAGCCAGGCTTGGACGTCATTCTCGTCCCAGTCCATGATATTGAGGTCGCCATTGGACGCGTCCATGGCAGTTGAGAAAGAAGGAACCTTGAGGAAGGGGGTGATACAGCTCGGCAAACTTGAAGTGGCTGCGCTCTTTGTCCAGAACGGATCACTTGGCGCTCCTCGTCCGGTGTTCGGTCTCGTTTGGTCCTCATCTTTCATGTCAAACCCGTGGCATTTAAGCTGAAATGGACAATCCTTGGGCTAATGACTGGTCTGATGAGCCAGAAAAACCAACTCTCAATGACTTAGAACAAAGTATCACACCGTCATGGACCGCCTCACACGCTCATTCATCCTCAATGAGTAGCGAGGAAGCTGACCTGTCCACACCGTCATGGTCCACGGGTGTGGATATGAAATGGGAAGAACCGTCGGACACCTTAGGGTCATTGTGGTCCCAGACTACCGACTCCGGTCATCTGGACGCTTGGGAATCATCTACATACAAGGGTATATCTCTTTCGCCCATACCACCCTCTGACGGTGCTAGCGAAAAATATCCACCAATATCTCCTGTGCAACGAGAAGATACTCCACCGATACCTTCTCCTGTGCAAGAAATCTCGATCACTCCTCCCAAAAGCTCGTCACCCAGTACCCAGCCACCCCATTTGCCTTCAAGCCCCGACACATTTGGCAGCTTTGAGACAGCTATCGGTTCAGGAGGCGTGGGGGACCCATGGTCTTCAACATCGGCGTTTCCTCCTGACACTGAAGAAGTCGAACAATGGGGCTCCGCTTGGACGGCACCAAAAGGCGAGGGGGAAGAACCTACAGAGCAAATATTACCAGATGAGTGGGAAATTGCTCAACAGCGCAAGGAGGACATGGATCGTCAAGTCGTCAGTATTCTTTGAACTTTTTCGATGTTTATATTGACATCAAAAGCAGCCTCCAGAGCTACTTGCTTCTATTCTTCGGGAATGCGAAGAGACTTCGCGTGACTTATGGCCAGACCCTGAGGTTGTTAAGGATTTGGATAGTGACGATTACATGAACAATTGGTACAGTGGGATGGACGTGGTCACAGGCCTGTAAGTAATTTTATTATGCAGTGGTCTCCGCAATTGCATGCTTACTGCAGTCCGTAGCCCTTCCATAATAACTCGCGTAGCTCCTGAAGAAATGTCCCTCCCCACCTTGATTCCATTTGGCAAGACGTTCGCAGCTAAATCCATGGCCGAGTCTATCCGACTCAGCAGATATGTCCCCCTTACGCGATTGAGTCCCATGTCGCAACTGATGGCTTCAAAGGGTTCAACAGCATGGGAGACGTCTATCAAGTCCCGGCCAGAAATTGTTCAGGATGATTTACCTGTTGGCTGGCGAGTGGTTGAAAGTGATAAGGAGAGCTCTGGGCAGGCTGCTGATGCGGGCAAGGGCAAGAAAGTCGGTAGCGGTTTGTTGTCATTTTGGGGACGGAAGGCCGTTGCCAATGCGACTGTGGAGACCAAGCGTGAGAGGTCGATGTCGCCAGTACATGCAATTTCTGCGTCCCCGCGCTCAAGTATTGATACCGCAAAACCACCATCGGTCATAGTACCAACCAGCCAACCAGATTCGCCTACCATTGCAGCCGCGGCGACATCAACTCCACCTCTGATCATGCCGTTATCATCCACGCCGGACGCCACCTCCCTCGTGTCTATCACATCCCCTCAAACTGTACAACCAGATCTATTCGACCCCGTTGAACCTCAACCAGCCCCATCTGCTGTGTCCCGTTTTCTGGGTCGCTTCTCCCGCACCAAATCTGCCACATCAAATCAACGGCATTCTCTTGCATTGTCGTCAGATGATCTCGAGTTTTTATCCGATTCTGTGCCTAGTGGGAGTGATGACCACGGCGTTGATCCACAGCTCGACGCATTGTCGAGTATGATACAGTCGTCACCGTTACCTGCAAAGCTACCACCGCCCCTCGCGCCACCCCCTAAGCAGCCACATATGAGTCGGCCGGTGTCCTTAGGTAGCGAGTCGAAACTGCAATCCAACACAACGAGCGATCTGGATGCTCTTTTCCGCTTATCTTCAGAGTCATCAGCAGCTCCAGCAGGATCTTCCATCTTTCCGCCAGTACGCAATTCTCCAACCTCACCAGCGGCGATTTCGGCGACATCTGCGACACCTGCGCCTCTGACGGGCTTTACATCCTGGTCGTCGAAATCATCATCGGCAGATAAGCCGCTATCTTCGTTTATATTGCCACCTCCATCATCATCTTCATCATCACGATCTCAATCCCCAGCCATCACTCCTCCACCATCTACTGCCCGCTCATCCTTTACGAAAGCGACCTCTCCGCCCCCACTTCGGGTACCGTCGGGACCATCACGAACACACACGCCAAAAGCCTCCATCGTCACGCAACCCACAACATCTCTACTGTCAAACTCTTTTGGTGATTCCGATGACGACGAGGAGTTCTCAGACTTCCGTTCTCCTCCATTGATTCGTCCAACGTCTCAATACGATTCAAGCTTCTCCCCACAATCGCCAGGCAAACCACTTTTCTCTCAGCCACCGACATCTTCTAAGCTCGTGTCATCCTCATTCGATGATTTCGAAGACTTCGTCTCCTCTCCCATGCGATCACCTTCTCCACCGATCCCTCCAGCAAAATCATCACCCCGGCAGAATGCGATCACGCCTCCTCCGAAGGTCACACCGACTCCCCTGAGAAGTGCGTCTGGTGCGTCTGGTGCGCCAGCCTCCTTTGAGATAAATTTATTTGGCGATACGTCACCTACCATGCCGCCACAGGCTAACACAGGCGTGGCACCATCCGTCTTATCCCCTTTGTGGATGAATTTGACTCCACAGACATCTCTGAATGGTGCAAATAGAATCACACCTTTGTCGCCCCCTCCTGCAACACCAAATTTTGGAACCTCGCCCTTTTCGCAGCCACCGATGTCATTTTCTTCAAAACTGGCGCAGTCATCTACCTCGTCCTTTGGCACTTTCAATGCCACACCGCCATCTGCATCAAAATCAAAATCAACTGGTGTGACCGGAGGATTGTCGGCTCAAGATTTGTCGTTCTTCGAAGGACTTTAGAGGTCAAAGTGGAAGGGAGTGCCGGTCATGATTATGTATTTCAAGCATTTTAATTTATTACCACAGATCCGCTAAATGACATGTTCGCATTTTATTGCTGACTACATGGTCTCCTGAGATAACATGCTCAAAGCTTGGGAAAACTGTCGGGTACCGCCACATGGGCAATACATTGATAGAAAGCCAATTGCCATCTTGCGATCGAGCGCTATATGAGTGACCCTGGATCATTGAAGGTCAGGACGGAAGACTCGATGCAGGCAATTATCCCTTCTTGGATTTTTTCTTTTTCCCGGTTGCTGGGGGAGATGCAGGCATCTCAATCGACCCACCTGCAGCTTCAGCCTCTGCCCCGTCCCCGTGCTCGATCTTGCTTTTTGCTTCCAAGAAGAACATCAGATCCCTGACCTGGTCTTCCAGATCAGCAATCTTGACCTGGAAGTCCGCCTTCTCTTTGTCCGCTTCATCGACCCTCTCCTTCATCTTTCCCAGGTTCTTCATAAGTCCCTCACTTACTGCTCGTTCCTCCCGAAGTTCCTTTTCCAATTTTTTGGCTACATCAGAGACCTTCTCGGCCCTCTTCTCTGCTTTGGCTTTATCTCTGTAGATCTCATCGATTTTTGCGTCCAGCTCCTTCCTTCTTTGCTCCCTCTCTTCAGAAGCGCTCTTACGTTCCTTCTCAACTTCCCTTCCAAGACCCTGCACCATCAGCTTCAGTTCTTCGACTTGGTTCTTCAACTCCGCCCCCTGCCCTTCATAATATTCCCGTTGAGAATCCAACTGACTTGTTAATAGATACGAATATTCAATCCCAATCGCCTCAATCTTCTCTGCGCTAAACGCATCTGCTAAACCAGGCCCTAAGCCTCCACCACTATCGCCCTCGCGTACTCCCATAGAAGCAGATGGCAACTCGACTAATTTGCCATCGGCCTTGTTCTGAATTAGTCGATGGACATACCCATCTCCCGCATAGTCCCACACCCGTTGCGTCTCAATCTCAAGGGCATACAGGTGTGTGGTATGTTCGTAGTGTGCGTAGGCGTGCGCACGGCCATAGCGACCGCAACCAATATTCCCGCAGATAAGGCAAATCCAGAGATTCGTAGTGGATGAGCAGTCCACGCATGATGAAAGAGAAGGCGTCGGGTTTGAGGTATTGGCGAAAGGGATAGGACGGGTGCGATTGGAAGAGGAGGTTGGATGAGAGGAGAGCAAAGTTTGAGAATAGCGACAGACGGGACATCTATTCAAGGATTCATGGCTTGAACGTAGGTTTACGAAACTTTCAGGAGACTCACCGACTGTCACCCCATTTGCTCAGACACATGCAGTGGAAGGTGTGTGAACAAGGCACTGTGATCAAACCAGTCACAGCGGAATCCATCCGTTCCAGGCAGACTGGACATGTCGGTAATTCGTACATGGATCCTTGTACGACTCCTCGTTTAGATATCGAAAAAGCAGTGGAATCATCTGGATCTATCTTCACGGATAGAACGCGGACGACATGACAAGTCTCGGGCTTTAAAGGTATTGAGCTATGAGGAAAGAGTCGTATGGCTAAACACTCACTTCCATAGAATTAAAAGGCTTGCCATTATATGCTTCTGCAAACTCGACCGCATCAGATGCCTTTAAAAAGTTCACAATCACAATTGAGCGGTTGGGAAGCGAGTCTCTAATAAATATTTATATTTATCAACTAAGGCTCCAAGGCTTACAGCCAGGTAGAACTTTACCGGATCATCCGCAAATGAGCCATCCCTTCTGCAGCGGGTGCCACAAAAGCTAGAAAATCTGAGGGAGTCATCCAGGCTGGGACGGCTAAAACTCCCAGCATGACATCCCCCACATCTTCCGCAGCCTCTTCCACATTTGAAGAGATGGATACTGTGGACCCTTCGGCGGGAGGCCCCTGTTTAGAAATTGAATCCCGATAGACATGAACGGTGCCTTCAGGCAGATTCGTCGATCCAGACTTAGTTCGTGTATGAGGCACAAAGGTGGCCAACGCAGTATCTGTGTGACTGTCAGAAGATGATCGACGTCAGAAATTGAATTTACATACCTCGGCCTCGTTCCTTCTCTTTCCCATTCACAGTCACAGTAGCCATATTATCGAAATCAATCCAGTCAAGTCGTATAGGACCGTATCTGTAATCCTTGTGTTTCGGATTGAATAGGGCGTTCCGCCGTGCGGTATGTTTAGGTATTTGGTCAGGAAGATGCTGAAATATTGATGTGGGGATGAACGTATCGGACTTTTGAGATGGATTCGAAGTTGACAGGGAGGAATTTGAACGTAGTGCGATTTTGATATGATACCCTCGCATAATAGGCGGTGAGCGTGAAGATGGGCGCCTATTATAGGTCGCGGTTATAGTAATTGTTTGTTTAATTTCGCTACCTCTCAAACACGCTATCCGGAGGCACGGAGGTTCAACCGTTGTATACTCTGCCTTAGGGAGACTACCTTCTCTAAGTAATTGACCAAACTCAAGCGCTCGAGGGTGTAGCAGCAGGCCATTTGGCCTGGCCATCGCACCCGTCATATCTACGTCGATGTCTAAACTCTGGCTAATTAGGCGCTTAAAGGAAACGTTGCCTACATGCCTTGCTGAATAACCGCAGCGCGCGCCTATGTTGATCGATAACGCATCGGACCCTCGAACCCTTGTTCTCCAACCCCCAGCAGTTGCTCATCGACCAGACAAACAATCTTCTACACAAATTATTCTCTTGCAAATTGACCCCGAATGGATGATGATCTCAAAAACTGGTATTATGTACTAAACCACGTATTTTTCCCGCCGAAGTTACCCCAGAAGGATGATTTCGACATGGTCAAAGAGCATGGACTCAGTGTGCTTGTTCAAGAATATGCACAGGCATACAAATATCGTCTACCTATTCAGCAGCAACGGCGTTGGGAGTCAATTATTAGGATGCTGAAGAACCTCTCCATCTCCCAGGATTCCCCGGCGCTTTCCGAGGAATTTATCAACAAATCAATTGGGACGATGATCCCTGGAGGTAAAAAACATTCCGCCACCCTTCTCACTAGCTCATCATCAATCTTAGATACACTGGCTCTCCTCATTCATGAACAAAATGCTGGTTTGATTATGCGAAAATTCACAGACAAGACCATCTTCGAATCTTTCGAAGTATCGCCCTTGAATGCCACAATTTTGGGTGCCAAAGGGAAGCTGATTTGCTCCTACCCAGGCCCCGCCATCGCAGTTCCTAGCGAAACTGTTGACAATCCCGCCTTCTGCAAGGAACTAGCGTCGTTCCTCATGCAAATGGATGCCGACAGACTCGATTCCGCTCCTACGACCACCAAAGCTGGATCGACGGTCACTGAAATAAGGGACACGGCCCATCCACGTTATATCACGCAACTGCTCACCGGGATTCTACGTGGAATGGGCGAAGTCGCAGAAATCACACGTATTCGGAAGAGGATTGGTGATGATGTACTGTACAATTCTGCCAAGAAGCCATGGCGTAGGTCTCCTCTGTGGCTCGTCATTCGTGTGGCACTGCAGACATCACTTCACGAGAAGCATAGTGGACACACCGAGTACAAGTCATTCATGGCTTTTATGATGGCGAGAATGTTACGATCGGTATTGGGCAAAGGCTTTTCCAGTGATAATCTCTTCTTCATGAGCGGAAAGATCAGCCGCCGTCTCTACAAGCTTGGATCTGCAGTTCCCGGCTTTGTGCTGCAGGAAGTGCAAGAAGTGGGACAGGCGACAGAAGTCCTGCTACAGAAGAGGTGGACAATGGTGCAGAATCGTCAAGCGACATCAGCACATTGGGCACCCGACGATCTTGACATTCACGGAGACACATATCTGTCTCTCCCAAATAGCGAATCATATATATTGCGAATTTTGGATGGCAAAGCTCCACAACGTTCTTCAGACACATTCCAACCTGAACACCATTCCCGATATCAAAATACCCGTGATTTTTGTGCATTCGAATCAAACGACGGCTTATCCAAAGCTTTCGCGGCCGACTCTTTGGTAGCTTTGGCGGATTTCGAGTTGGCAATTCACAATCACCTTGATGACTGGGTGGCCGACAACTTGTTCGTGCAATCCGCTTGCATCACAGTCGCTTCGTGCATTACGCAATACTCTGAATCAGCTCTAAAGCTATACGATTCCAATCCGGAGAACCAGTCGATAATGATCTTGACTGTTTTTCACCTCTGGGTTGCCCTCGACAGGATAGCTGTGGCGCAATGTCCGCTACTGCAGGATTATTCGCCGGAAGTGCCCCTCGGGCTACTAGAACCTCTGCTTCTTCGCAGATCCAGCATGTTCGAGCAGCTTGCATCCATCGAGGAGTACTTGCGCGAACGTCACCGTCGTGCTTTTTCCGGATGGTCAGTATTCACGGATGATGTGGACAAGCGCACTTTTGCGGTCCGTTACGTTGATGCTTCGACTAAACATCAGACTCTTCAGTCCCACATTGAAAGCGCCGCAAGAGAGGCGCGGCAAAAGAAAATCCAGGAACTGCAATCTAAAAACGCGGAGTATCGGGATCTTGTGCGCAGGTATGAAGCTTTGGCCCACACATATTCAATCGACACTCGTGGGCGTTCCCATCACAAGAAGAAGAAATGCCAGCGGTGCTTGTTAGAGACCCAAGCAGGCGGATTGCAGATTGCAGTTCACGAGTGGCCATTGCCACAAAATCCTCTCGAAGCCAAAGTTGCAGTATTCGAACTGAAATGCCCACTCACTTTTGGGACTTGGAGAACGACGACCTATCAAGTTCTCCATGATATTTGTGCAACTAAGAGTAAAGGCTCAGCGAACCCTCCCGTCAAGTTAGAGAATTACTGTGGTTTCCAGCCATACCCGCTAGATACGCAGGTGCCTCGAATCACGTTGGCTTCGACTACGAAGTCATTTTTGAATTCCCACTACAAGAACCCCAGGATTCCATCAGATGAAGCTTCAGTCTGTTTACACAATGGTCTACAGTTCAGGCTCTTCGACAAGTTCCAGGATTCATGGGTGGCGAACCCCTTTACAGAGTGCAGCATCGTTCGGTATTGCACGCTGCAGCTCCCCAAAGGCCGGTATGGGTCTCTGCAGTATACGGTCAATACAACGCTGCATACCTCCAACCAAGTATTAGCCGATCAATCAGAATGCCATCAGGAACTCAATTTACACGAGTACATTGCGTTCTCAAGTTTGCGAAGTGGGTCCCGCCTTCAGTGGCTCAATATGGCTAGGGAGATTCGAGCGAGATCCCTCAGCTTCTGCAGAGAAGAAGTACACATCCTCATCACGCAGACTGCCTGGCAGATAGGACATCTGTCTTCTAATGACGACTGGGAGTGGCACGCACCACTGAGCGATGTGGGTTTTGGCTTCGTCCTCCTCCGGGAGCTCGGAGATTTGATACTCAGTGTCGAAGCAAACTGGCTGGAGGTCGTTTCAGTGAGGACTGTAACGGCCCTTGCCAGCCGCCTTCTGGCATCACAAAATGATGCGGGTGTCACTGAACGAGTATACGCCCTATTGCGCAAAGCCCGGGCTATCACTTTTCGGTGGATGCATCAGCTGGCGAAGAAATTACGAGTGACTGAGGACGAGGATAAGGTTCGAGAATTGCAGCAACGCATTTGTGAAGTAGCAGCAACATGTCGAGGAACCTACGATGTTGATCCAGACCATGTTCCTTTTCTTCTTCGTTCCAACGAAGATGTGGCTATTTTAGTGGAATGTGCTATTGCAGTTTACGACAACACACCCTCAAATCTCACAGATTGCCCTCTCGATTTCAAAAGGCTACTGGATCGCGATCGGCGGTTATCCCATTCGCTAGAACTGTCGCTGCGACTGCACATCCGAAAGGATCGGGGAGGATTAGATCATGCTATCGGTGCTATATGGACAGGTTACAGACCGGGATCTGATTGGAAAACGCTGCAGCCACCGAATAACCGCTGGCTCATTGCTATGACAGCAACTGAAGCTGGCCAGGAATCACAACCCGTGCAGTTGAACCTTCTTGAAGGTCGCTTATTAATCAATGGAAAACCACTCGGTCGTCTACCCCAGAATATCGTCACACATCCAACGTACTCACGCATCTTTGGTCAGGTGAGTACACTGTGCTGGGCATTCTCTCGCTGCTCAAGTTGCCACAGAAAATACTAGATGTCATCCCGGCCGATATCCCGGGCATGGATTTTGCGACTCGCAGTCTCGTTTCTAATCATCAGGTGCCGTTCTATGTTCTGGGTGTGCTGTATTCCATGCAATTTCTCATGTACTTTGGAAGGTGTTTTTTACTTTACGGCATGACACACAGCTCGTGATACGAGCACGACACGAATCCAAAATGCTTGAACTTATTCCCCACGACCAGTTGGTCGGTGACTTGCCAACATTGTTAGTGGAGAAGTACACACACTGGCTTGATTTATCTAATGGCGAAATTGAATTACGACCGATCGAGGATAGGTGGGGTTCATCTACCAAAAACTGGAGAATCCATGTCTCGGCCAATGGTCGTTCGAGAATGTCAAAAGACTCTTCATTGCTTCTGGTCGATATTCACAGCCCGGCGTTCCGCATGATATCTGCTCGTTTGAAACCACTCGAATATGCGGATCATCTCATCACGACCTGCTCACTTGACGACCATTCAGTATCCGTCGAATTGCCCCGGTTCAGACTCTCCTTTTTCCTCAATGATAGAAAGGATTTAGAATGCCAGAACATGCCCGGCATGATCGTTGACCCAAATCAGTCTACTGGAACAATGTTTGGATTATCAAGTCAACTCGTTCTACGCACGAAAAATCCGGTCGCAGCCGAGCTTCCACGGTCACGCCGGGTCATCATCCCATTTGGTCAGGTTCACTTCGAGCCCCTGGGTGATCATGTCGGCATCGTCGTCGACACGCACGCCTTAAGCCACGTCAAATACCACGAATACAAAATTGACACTGATCTTGGGTGCCTCGTTGGTACCGTCAGCCTGATCAGCAAATTATATAAAATCTACCTCCATTCCATCAGTAGTCACTGTCTTCCCGACCCATTGACAGCACGTACTGGTACAGAAGAGGCATTGCATGAATTGCATTCTGCCAGCTGCCGCTCGTTCCAGAAACTTGGAGCCGACGAGGAAGACATGTTGCATAACATTGGCTCCTTGACGCCAGCTCGCACGTTCTATCCCCCTCACTTGAAAGTCATGCAGAGTGTCAAGTGGGCTGACCTGGGAACCATGGCACAACACCACGGATTTTACATGGTTACCCAATCTATCTTGGAGCATGCGAAGCGTCTACATGTATTCCATGGGCAACCTGGGATGTCCGCCGTCAGGCGCACTTATTCATCAAACTTTGCCTATCTTTCGGAACGCGCTGGACGTCGTAGTGCAGTCTTCTACCCGGCAGACTGTGCTGGTACATTACCGCACACCAATGCGGACATTGTACACTCATCTAGAGATTTAGCCACCGTTGAGGCTGCGGATGAGGCCCTCGTTTGCAATGTTTCTGCTATGGTGAATCATTGGCCAACCACACTAAACATATCTCTTGAGCTGTTTAAGACTCTCAACCGGTGGGGATTCTTGTCAGGGGGGAATCAGGAATTAAGCCTTTCGTATAGTCGCGACTGGCTCCAGCGGGACCTGCCGAAGACATGGATTTCGCTTTACGAACTGTGCCGTGGGAGCTCAAGAGTAAAGAACGGCTTTGAACTAGTGTTCTCTCTTTCTTCAATGGCATATTCCATACCCGAAAATCGAGCCTTCATTCCCACCTTGATGGCATTTGCGACGATCCCTCAGTTTCGCACATTGTCGCCACCTCCATGGCCACATTACGATCTTACCCAAGGATTCCGACCACGGAGAGAAGAGCTACTTAATACTGTGCGCTCATTCACTATCTCGTTTGAGAGTAGTCCCGAGGCGAACCTTCCTGCTCAAAATGGGGAAAGCAAAGTTTGTCTTGGACAACGTCGTTTTTCAGCCTTCGAGGTCCGACGGGAATCTCAAGTACACGAATTCGTCGACAGTCTCATTAAGCAATGGCCGTGCAAGGAGCCAGACCCGCCACAACCACCGAGTACGCGGCCATGGCTTTTTGAGACACGCATGCTCATGCCAACGGTCAAGGGCTTGTTCACGAGCTGGTTTTCCAACCAGCAGCTACGAGACCATATAGACCGTGTCCAAGCCATATTGAATGGAGTTCATGGATCGCCCCTAATGAACACAGTATCATTATACCAATTCACATCTTGCCTTGAAATAGCTCCTTTGCCACCTCCACGCATCGTGCTCGACCGACTTTTCGAGCGAGATGCACCCCACATCACTCTTCGCCCACCAAATCCTCTAGAAACACCCGAGCTGCGAAAAACCGGTCCAAGGCCAGAAATCATGGGTGACTTGCCGGCCCTTATCTCACATTTCCAGCATCACGGAAACTCCTTCTACCGTCGCTATGGCAATGCACTAGATGAAAGCCGAAGACATCTAGTGAATGATGCTATCGATGTCTCACCCAATTATATTCCATATTCAATGGAGATACTTACCGCACACCGAGATCAGTGTAAGGTACATGTAGAGGAATTCCTTGCTTCCTTGAATGATTCACTATCACCCTCCAATCCCTCGGAAATGATGATGTACATCTCGGGTCTGTGGCCTCGCATAACACTTAGGTCTCTCCTCGGGAAATTGGCATTTCACTCTAGCGCAACCTTGACAAATCACTGGCAATCGTTGTTGATATCTTTAGCAGAAGGAATGCTCCTGTATCAGAGCTCTCAGCGTCTACTTTGGTCAGCCCTGAAGGAAAACCACGATGACTTTTCCAAAGAATTGAAAAATCAAGTGTGTCGCAGTCAAGATGCGAAACAGTGTCTGGACTGGCTTTTGATACAGGTGTGGTACTATTTTTCCGCGGATCTTGTTGCAATTAAATTGCGATTACGCAGGTGGACAACAATTTCCTCGCTCGACCCATTCAAATTCATGTTGCACAGCAGATGATTGACCCTGATTCGGGAAAAAATATGGTTCTGCAACTAAATATGGGTGAAGGGAAGTCATCTGTGATCGTTCCCATGGTCGCTGTAGCGCTGGCGGATGGCGAGAAGCTGGTGAGGGTGGTTGTTCTGAAGTCGTTGGCTGGCCGGATGTTTCAATTACTGGTCGAGCGATTGAGTGGACTCGCGAATCGGCAGGTCTTTTACATGCCTTTCTCCCGCTCGGTTAAGCTTGAAGCTGAGCAAGCGCAGCTCATCCGAGATTTGTACAATGATTGCATGCGTGTCGGCGGGATTCTTGTCGTGCAACCCGAGCACATATTGTCATACAAGCTCATGGGCATTGAACGCCTGTTCTCTTCAACTTCATCCACCGATCGCAAGGTTGCCGATGAAATTTTGGCTTCCCAACGCTGGTTAGAAGAACGGTCCAGGGACGTTCTCGACGAGAGCGATGAAATCTTACATGTTCGGTACCAGCTGATCTACACGATGGGACAGCAACGATCCCTCGAAGACCACCCAGACCGCTGGACAACAGCACAACAAGTTTTTTCGCTTGTGGAGAAACACACACCCAAGCTACAAAAGCGGTTTCCCATGGGAGTAGAAGTTCAGGAGAGCCGTCACGGGGGCTTTCCTCCTCTTCGCATACTCCACCTTGATGCCGGCAAAGCCCTAGTGTCCTTGATCGCCAAGGATGTTCTGGATGGTGCACTTCCTAATTGTCCCTATGGTGTTTTTTCTCGGCGCGTTCGTCGCGCAGCCTTGCGTATGATCACCGAGGCGAACATCTCAAAGGGAGATGCTGAGATGCTCACGACATATTGTGAAGGCAGTGGGTCATGGAAAGGACTATTATTGCTGCGAGGCCTTCTAGCCCAAGGTCTTCTGGTATATGTGTTGAAGGAAAGGCGATGGCGGGTCGATTACGGGCTGGATCCCAGTCGATCGTTGCTCGCTGTTCCCTACCGAGCGAAAGATATTCCTGCTCTGAGGGCAGAGTTTGGGCATCCAGACGTTGCTGTAGTACTCACCTGCCTCAGCTACTATTACGGTGGCTTATCCGACGATCAACTGGATCTATGCTTTCAGCTCCTCTACAAGCTTGACAACCCGACCATGGAATATGAAAAATGGGTTTACAATGAACCTTCCGTTCCCTTGGTTTTGCATCAGCTTAGTGGAGTCAACATCAGAGATCCAGAACAACGCAAACAACAACTATTCCCCCTTTTCCGGCACAACCGCGTCGTCATTGACTTCTATCTGTCTCAAGTCGTATTCCCAAAGGAGGCTAAGGAGTTTCCAAAAAAACTTACAACTTCCGGCTGGGATATCGCGGAGTCCAAAAGACACATTACCACCGGATTCAGCGGCACTAACGACAACCAGTATCTCTTGCCGACTTCAATTACCCAACGTGACCCGCTTCAACAGCTGAGCACTAATGCAAAAGTTCTCAGCTATCTTTTGCAACCCGAGAACAATCATTACATATGCGTTCAGAATGAACATGGGGAACGACTTTCAGCGCAAAGTTTTCTAGAGCTTCTAGTCAAACAGACTCCAGAAATTCGGATCTTACTGGATGTTGGCGCACAAATGTTGGAGATGCGGAATGTGGAATTAGCCAAGCATTGGCTTTCTCTCAAACCAGATGTCCCGGCGGTGATTTACTTCGAGGATAATGATCAGATTTGTGTCCTGACCCGAGACGGTACCGTCGAAACATTCATCTCCTCACCGTTCAACCAGCGACTTGACAAGTGTCTTGTCTATTTGGATGACGTCCACACCAGAGGCACAGACCTAAAGCTACCACGTGACTCACGCGCCGCTGTCACATTAGGCCCGAAAGTCACAAAGGATCGACTGCTTCAAGGTTAGTCAGTTGTATCCAACAATCTGCTAGAGATATAGAGATATTGATCAGTGAATTATAGGTTGTATGCGTATGCGAAGGCTAGGCCACGGGCAATCTGTTATGTTTTTTGCACCCCTCGAAGTTCACCGGACCATTCAAGAAGGGAAGCCGAGCTCCGACCCATCCCAGGTTGAAGTGCGGGATATCTTGCGATGGACGATGCTGGAAACGTGTGCGGATATTCAACATCATGTCCCCCATTGGGCAGAGCAAGGAGTCGATCACAAGGGTCGAGAGAGCGCGTGGCTCGAGTTTGTTTCATCTGGAAACTCATCAGGAACATCAGTTGAAAGACTCAAGTCTTCTTGGCTGCAACCTGAAGCTCAGACTTTGGAGAAGATGTACGGTCTTCCGTTATCTACTGATAGGAATTCCTCGGGCTCCCGTTCGCAGCACGCAGCCTTCGATATTCCAGAACTTCGCAAACGGTGTCAAATGCTTGGAGTTAATTCTTTTACTAATATACGGATGGAAGAGGAGCAAGAACGCGAGGTCGATCACGAGGCTGAGAAGGAGCGCCAAGTCGAAAGGCCTCCCAAAGCAGAACCCGCTACGCACGCAGTCCATAAAGACGTGCGACAGTTTGTTCAGACTGGCCTGATCCGCCCGCTCAGTTCCTCGCAGTTCCTATCGGTGTTCTCGCCGTTGGAGAAAAGCTTCGCTGCGCCCCCACAACATATATGGTCGCCGAATTTGCTTGCGACGAAGGATTTTTCAACTACTATTCAGAACTCATACCATAGCGTTAGCGACTATCTGCGGCCGGTCCATTGGATCGTTTCTAGCTTCGCTCAAGGTCGTAAGGTCTTCGTCATTCTTAGCCCTTACGAAGTGAACGAGTTGCTTCCGGAGATCCATAAAAGTAAGGAAGTGCATCTTCACATCTACTCGCCAAAGGTCACACAATCGATGAGGTCATTCGATGATCTCAAGTTTTTCTGCATTCCACCTCTGCCTTCATCATGGGTACTGCCAAGGACACCGATTTCACTTCAGCTCAACCTCTGGGCAGGTCAACTATACCTGCCCGATTATCAGGAATATCTGCAGCTTTGCGGTTTCTTGGGGATTTACACGAAGGAACTCCAGTCTGTAGGAGACATTTCTATCCAGCTCGATGGTTTCATAAGACCGGAACATCGCGAGAATGCTCCAAGGTCTGACTGTCCGTTCACAGAGAGCCCTGTACCCTTCTTGAAAGAGCTTATTGGGCTGAGGCGGAAGGGAATGGGTTTCACGTCGACCCACGTCGGCAAGATCCTCTACGCGAGGCCGTTGACAGAGGAGGACTTCAAAGATTGATCGTCTGGGCGCCATTATGATATTTTTTTCAGAAACAGACTGATAATAATTTATAATGTATTCCGCTGGGGAATGGAATTATAGCTATTACCAACAACAGTCGAGGTGCTGCGCGCGTTGATCATGAGCGACTTGGTGAGCAACATGGAAACCGCATATGACGTGAAAATGAGCCTACGAAAATATAATGGTGAGAGCGGTGCCAAGTGGCGGCACAATGAGCGCTCATTTGAAACTCTTACATCATCAGACCACCTTCCCTAATCATCATGCATCATGACTTCCACCTTCAAGATTTTTAACATCAAATTCCCACAAGCTATACCCTCGTTGGGTTCCAGCGCAGACGTTGCACTCGCCTCTCTATACGGCAACTTCGCCCTCGTCCTCCCCACAAAACCTGACGACTCATTCTGCCCTCGTATTATCTACACACTCAGCACCATTGTCCACGAGGATCCATTCCCCGCCCCCGGACAAAACGGCCAACCCCGTTTCTCGATGAAGACTTACTCCGAGAACGTGGGTGTACTCGAACAGCTCGAAGCTCTGGGTATATTGCGGCAAACCGGTATTTCGTATAAGCAGGGTTTTGTGGATATCCCTGTTGTAGAGGTTATTCTGAAGGAGAATGAGCTTGTATATGCTTGCGCGGCCCATTATGAAGATAATGGAATGATGGATTGTCAGTTGGAGGTCATTGGCATTAAACATCAACGTTGCGGCAAGTGTAAGCAGGTCTATTACTGCGATCAGGAGGTTAGTCGCACCCGCGTTGGATCATGATATCATCATCGCAGCTCATAAATCATGATTTAAAATTAGTGTCAAAAGCGTCATTGGCCAGTACATAAGAAAGATTGTCCCATTGCCCAACGCAGCCCGACGGATGGACTTGCGCTCATAGAAAATCGCAGAAGAGCTGGGTTTTCGAGTTTCCTGTCCAATGCCGGATTCCAGACTTTAAATCTTTGAGGTCTTTGTTCGTGCCAGTTGTCACAATCTCTTCATTCCCCTATCCCTGAATCCTTCGTCGACGACTTTGTAATATCTTAATGTATCACCTGCTATTGCATTTTCTTGGTCCAAAGCTTCTGGCTTCGTCCCCGTGCCATTGAATTACGTGTATAACATATGTTCCCCATAGGACTCGATATATATATTACAACTTTTCTATTCGTTGGTCTGAGCGACGGTCAAGCGCGCGCTATGGTTGCACCGCCACCGCCACTGATATTAATATTAATATTGATTACTCACACTAGGCGATTCTTATGAGGGTTAGAAGTGGCAAAAATTATTTCGCGCGCTCACACAAAGTTTCCAGCGCGCTCACGAGATAATTTTGTTTCTCAATTATCTACACTGCAAATACGACACCAGGTCCCATCCATTAAAGTCTAACGGCATCTAAAGTGACTGAAACAAGGTATATATGTCGAAAAGAACATGATTATATTGGGATGTCCATGCAGATCATCCCAAGTCCGTGCAACCTGCTGACATCCCGTCATGGCCCAAGCTTGGGGACCTATCAAACAACCCTGATCTGCCACAGTTCCATCCCACCCATCTGCGTGACTTGATGAACCAATATCTCAGTCTGTCGCATAGGGCCAGGCCTGATTCACAGATATCGAGAAGGATCTGCAGTTAATGTGGTGGGAGGCAGCGGGGATTCAGGGGTACGTTAGGCATGAGTAAATTTAGATGTTAGGAAGGGAGCGTGAGGTTTGCATTATAGGTAGCTGCAGTATATGAAGTCGACATTGAGGCAAAATCGTAGTAATGACGACGTGTCGATCAACGATCGAGTACGGTCCCACGCCTCAAGCCATCAACAAGCCACCCCGATTTGGCAATGGTACTATACTGTCACACAGGGTCACACACCTCGCAAGTTGGGAAACGGAATGATACCGTACATAGACCTTGATAAGTCAAAACACCTAAGAACTATATACATTGAAAACAAAACAATAAAAATGAATATAGTAACAGAGATCTGGTGCAAAATGAATACATCTGGACAGGGGAAATTGTCCAAGTGTTTGATGGCGAAGATGAGACACTGAAGATCGGGATACCTTCCCTGTCTTGAATCTTGCCCTTGACGTTATCAATGGTGTCGGAAGATTTGACCTCGAGCGTTATCTGTTGTCTGTGGTGTCAGATGACTCAACCTCGAGAGTGATGGTCTTGCCAGTCAGAGTCTTCACAAAGGGTTGCTACCGCAGAGATACAAGGCAAGGTGAAAGGTCGCTTCCTTCCGGATGTTGCAGTCTGAAAGTGTTCGGCCATTCTTGAGCTGCTTGCCTGCGGCACCGATATGGTACCACTTGAACAACACAATTTCAATAAACTCAGACACCGCCACATAGACAAGGGACTATCGATCAACACAACATCAGCTTACCCGGACTGTGCTACAACATGGCCAAGACACACCAAGGCAGAGGGTGCTCTCTTTCTGAATGTTGTAATCAGAAAGCATACATCCGCCTTCGAGCTGCTTGCCAGCGAAGATCAGGCACTGCTAGTCGAGTGGGATACCCTCCTTCACTTTCATGTTTTCGATGGTGTCGGAAGATTCGACTTCGAGCGTGATAGTCTTGCCGGTGAGAGTCTTGATGAAGATTTGTATGCCTCCAAAGATGGAGGACTACGTGGATAGTGAATGGGTATAGCTCATGAAACATATGGTATCAGAAGAGCGTACCGAGGTGCTGAGTAGACTCCTTCTGGATGTTGTAATCAGAAAGCGTACACCAGAAGATTCGACTTTGAGCATAATGTCTTGGCGGTAAGAGTCTTCAAGAAAATCTGCATACCGTACGGAGACAAAGGACAAGATGAAGGGTCAACCCCTTCTGAATGTCGTAATCAGACAGCGTGCAGTGATCCTCGAGCTGTTTACTGGCGAAAATAAGACATTGCTGGTCAGGGGAGATATCTGAGCCTTGACATTGTTGATCGTGTCCGAAGACTGGACCTCTTCCCGGCCACAAAGATCTGTATACCGCTGCGCAGACGAAGGACCAAGTGAAGGGTGGATTCTTTCTGGATATTGTAGTCCGAAATGGTACGCCCGTCTTCCAGCTGCTTCCCGGCGAAGATGAGGCGTTGCTAGTGGGATGCTGTCGAGATCATAGTATGGTAAGTATATATAATTGGTTGATGGCCACGCACCTTTGCCAGTGAAGATGAGGTGTTGCTGGTTGGGAGGGATTGCCCTGATTTTCGCTTTTGCATTATTGATTTTCTCGGTGATCGAACAGAACGGCCATCTCGAGCTGCGAAGATGAGACGTTATTGACTTGGCAGACTGGTCTGGCGATGGAACTAGCCATATTGGGGGAAACCAGACATGCCATGTAGAGGTGGAATACAACATAAGATGGTCCTAAGGCTCGTACAAAGGGTATGGAGGACAGAAGAACGGTATCGCAAAGATAACTAGTTATGAGCGCGCTGGAAAGATCGTGAGAGCGCGCAAAATAATATTTGCCACATCTAACCGCCATAGATTCTAACACACTGGTAAATGCGCGCTTGCTTTTAAGTCCGTGCGCCTTGCGATATTGCACGAGGTTCATCAAGGTTGGGCACAGGCAGAAGAGCGCTGAGATTTTTTCACTGTAGTGTTTGAAGAGGGCCAACGTATGTAAACTTTTCGTATCATTTCAACTCACCTCCACGCTGACATGAAGGCAGTCCAGCTTCCGATCCTGTATGGACGCTGTCGAAAAAGCAAATTCAGAGAGGCAAAAGAAATGGTTTGTCCTTTTACTTTCCCCTCTGTAGCGTCTAACCTTCCTTTCAGGACAAAAGACCAAAAAGTCGGCGAGGGTACTTATGCCGTCGTGTATCGAGGCAAGTTCTCTTGGGTCTTCACTGGCTTATTGTTCTGACAATGGTTCGCTCAGGTCGTGAAGTTTCCACGGGTCGGAAAGTTGCCATCAAAAAAATCAAGGTCAGTCAGTTTAAGGATGGCCTTGACATGTCTGCTATTCGCGAAGTCAAATATCTTCGTGAGCTACAGCATCAAAACGTAATCGAGGTCAGTTCTAAGTTACATTGTTATTTGCGACTCTTACGCTTTCTAAGCTCCTTGACGTGTTCTCTTCGAAAACGAATCTGAATCTTGTCCTGGAATTCCTCGACACCGACCTTGAGATGATTATCAAGGACCGGACCCTTGTATTTCTCCCTGCTGACATCAAAAGTTGGATGGCAATGACTTTCCGTGGGCTTGAGTACTGTCACAGAAATTTTATTTTGCATAGGGTAAACAATTCAACAAGGCATGCATCTTCCGAGTACTCAAGTCATGCGATAGGATCTCAAGCCAAACAATCTGTTGGTAGCGTCGGATGGGCAGCTAAAACTTGCGGACTTTGGTCTAGCACGGGACTTTGCAGATCCTGGATACAAAATGACATGTCAAGTTATCACTCGGTAATCGACTTTTGTCAATCACGCTGTCATTGATCGCTCAAACCACTCTTAGCTGGTATCGTCCCCCAGAATTACTCTTTGGAAGCCGGTATTATAGTGCAGCGGTTGACATCTGGTCGGTTGGATGTATATTCGCTGAACTCATGCTGCGCACGCCATATCTGCCTGGAGAATCCGATATGGACCAATTAAAGACAACTTTCCGTGCTCTTGGAACACCGACCGAGGAGGAATGGCCTGTAAGTCATCTGTAGATATGACCCCGGAAACGCTAATGACTGCCTGTAGGGGCATACAAAATTGCCCGATTATGTACCTGTTGGCCAGTTCCCCAAAACACCGCTGCGTGACCTCTTCACCGCAGCTAGCGCTGACACTCTGAATCTGCTCAGTAAGTGTCTCGTCTATGAACCAAGAAAGCGCATTGGTGCCAAAGAGGTTTGCAATCCCATAACTGTCATCATTATATTGTTAACGTAGGATGCATAGGCCCTGAACCACCCGTATTTTTTTGCGCTCCCTAATCCTTCACACCCGTCCAAACTTCCAAAATCCAGCAACATGGCATCAACACGGGCACTTGAAGAGGTTGATGGAAATGTCGACCAGAACGTTGCAGGGCCTGCTGTCAAGGCCGCTGCACCCAATAGGCTTAAAAGAAAACTGAATAGCCCTGGTGACGAACTTGCGAGCCGGTCGATCGCGCGTCGCCTAGACTTTTCTCAACCAAAACAGCCATAGAAGAACAGCAAACCACAGCCATGGGCGACATACCCATTCTTCGATTCAGTTCCGTGGCCAGATGGACGTTTGTACAGGTATGATGATGATATGTGTGTATGTATGTGTATATGTATGATTAAAACAAATTGCGGGAGAGAAAGCAGTTTGGCAGACAGAAAACAGAAAGCAAATATACAACGAAGACAAGAGGGCATAGCTTTCATCGAAAAGAAAATATGCGAAGGCTGATCAGCGCAATGTTTCGCAAACGGTGCACTTGTTGGCCGTTGCCGGATTCGACAGCATGCACAATGAGCAAGTCCAAGTACCTGCCGCTGACGGTGCCTTGAGCCCTGCAGCTGCCCAATCGAAGCCCTTCGTTACAGGGGCCGCCGCTCCACCACCAGAAAATGTAGATGACGTAGAGCGCCCCGCATCAGCCTCGGCCTCTCGCATGGAGAAGTCGAAGGTAGGTAATAACAAGGTGGGCACGACTTTCGCTGCTGCTCGTGCGCCTTCGAGGTGATCAATCCCAGCACGAGCGCCGAATCCGGGCTGGAGGAACGAATAGATGGGCAAATCGTGTACAGCCATCGCGATTACGACATGCTTGGGATCTGTAATCACAGCCTCTTTAGATATAGTGGGAACAACACCGGGTAATTCAGCGTGAGTAAATTTAGGTGTCGGTGGGGGGACGAAGGAGGGCAAGGGTGTGGTGAGGGGAGGAGATGCATCGCCTTTGTAGCTGAAGCGTAACTTCGACGGTTCTTTGGGAGCAGACGACTTCAAATTAAATGTTGATTTGACAGGTGATGTTGTTGTAGAGCTTGCAGGGAAACCAGTGTGATCGGTCGTTGAGCTACCAGCATCGTCATCAGGCTCAATGACCTCGGCGGATTGCGTGAATAATGACCTTGATGGCTGTGAAGTCAAAGGCATGTCGACATCATCCATCTCTTCCACTGTGATGTTAGACTCATTCACAGAAGTCTTTTTCTGCTTCTTCGCCGCACGATCGTCATCGTCATCACCACTATCTTCGACGATCACGGACGACGATTTCGAGTTTTGTTCAGCACTGCCGACACTGCTGGAGCCATTTACGGAAGGCAGATCAAGGATCTGTGTCTGAGGACTGCGTCGAGATGGTACCGCCGCCAAGGCAGGAGCGGGAATGGTGTTTGCGCGAGTGGACTTTAGAAGATCCGGCGGAGGTCGTGAACGTTTACTTCCCTATAGGCACAGTAGTATTAGAGACATTCAATGATCACGTAATAAAAATACCGATGAACCTTGGGAAGAGTAGCTTCAATAATTGCTTGAGGAGACGGCTCCGGAGTTGTCGCTAGGGCAGGGGGAGGGGCAGGAGATTTAGCAGAAGCCCTCGGCTTCTTGACGACCGGTTTTTTCGCGGGCGGTTTAACAGGACTGGCCGTCTGATACGGGTTAGAGACATCGGGTCTTTTGGGCGGAGTCACGTCCTTGATTAATTCCGTCATAAAATTCGCAGCCTTGGTAGGCGTTGAATTGGGCCTGGAAGCCGGTGTGTGAGGCGGGGAATCGCTTTGACCCCATGTTTGTCTCAGCGGAGAAGGCACAGATGGCGCCGTTGGTTTGGTTGGAAGTCCTGATGTACGAAGGCGCGGAGCTGTAGTGCCGTTGGTCTTGGATGAGGAAGCACCATTTGGGGCCGCATCTGTGCTATTTGCAGGTGGGAATATGGATGGGCGAGTTTGTGACGGGGCGGGAGTGGATGTAGACACATTCGCAGGTTTTTGAGGTGAGACGGCAGGGAAAGGCACAGTCTGGGATGCAGAATTGTCGGTTGTATCTTCACCAACACGACGTCTTTTTATGTCCGTCTTGGGTGACAATTTGATAGTCGGGGGAGGAGATCTTGTACCAAACGATGGAGATTGATAACGATTACGTGGCCTAGCGCTACCTGCGCCCTGCCATCTGTAAACGCCATTCGGATTCTTCGACAGGGTTTTCCGAGGCGTCGTCCCTTCTCCGTCGATGCCTAGAGATGCACCTTGAGATCCGAACACAAAAACAGGCGAATTGCCACGAGCCGGGGTCCTTATTGGTGTCGAGGAGAAACGGAACGGCTCGGGCTTTTCGTTGTCGTCTGGTAGTACGTATGTCAACATTACGCCCGCAATGCCGATAACATTGGACGTACTTTGCACATTCTTTTCGAGAAATGTTAAAAGTCCTCTCGTCTCCCATTCACTAAGTGCTTGGCCATTCTTCTCTTTCAGGAACTTTTGCACTTTCTCTAGACTCTCAGCCGGAGATAGATTCGCGTCATCCGGTGGGGAATTAGATATCACACGCGGTGGCGTGGAGGGCATCAAGCCAGGATAAGGTTGCGTCTGCCCAAGAGTCTGTTGCGTTCCGTTGATATTGTTTGTCAGCTAACATAGAAAGAAACGCGGTTAGAATGACTTGACGCGTAATGAAGTCCCACACCATACCTGGTGGCTCCTAGTTGACAACGATGCTGCAGGATTCTGCGCAATCTGAGGGTTCTCTAATGCAGAGGAATCATCTGGGGATCGCATAATGGTATCGGTCGGAGATGGTACATCGTCAGATCCTGAAACGTCCTGGCCATCCATGTCCTCGAAATCACTTGCATCCTCGTCCTTGTCTGGATCAGAGGAGCGTCTCGGACGAAGTGGGTTGATGTAGCTCAGGAGACCACCTATCCCAAAGGTCCACGACTATATAGAAGCTTGATGTCAGTCAATGATTATCTTAATGGCGAAAAGGGTACCGCACCGATTTCTTTTTTGGCAGCTGGCGGGCGGAAGCGTAAGGGGAGGAGTTGGCGCTACGAGTAGCTCTGCGATCATTGCCTCTGATTGCACTCATGGTGATGAGATTGCCCCGAGAGTGCTGAGGGAACGGGACCCAAACGGAATAACAAGTAGAAGAAGTTCAGGCTACTGAGTAGCACCACGAGGATACGACGCCACTTGTAAATTTAGGGCCGGCACAATTCCATGCCATTGTACTTGCCCAACGGCGACCAAACTACATCCGACGACGAGGTCGCTGTGGATTACAATGCCAAACCAGAAAATAATCTCAACACCATACCCTCTCATTGATGCAGACCCTCATGCGTCACGCGTAGTGCGCTACTTTCGCCCTTCTGATTGGGTGACTTGGGCAGCTGGGACTGCAGCATTCCCTGGAGCATTGTATCTAATGGGTATGGTTTGATCATGCTGCAAGATAACAGGTCGATCCATGTAACTTGACAGAAATGGCCGATCCGACGAAAGTGAAGATGAGGTCGAGTCTTCGATTGGGGGGCCTCTTAGGTTTCGTGGGCGGGTTCCTATTGGCCTATCAACAGTCAAGCTGTGAGCTACCTCTTCAATTTGATAATGTCTTATTTAATTATTGTCTCTGCACAAAATGTAGTCCGATTCTGGGGCTGGTCAGAAAATAAGCGGGAAGAAGAGATGGATCTGGCAGAACTGAGCCAGCGCGTCAAGGAGGGTAAATCATTATACGGCGAGTCAGACCAGCCAGAGCACGTACAAGCCAGTGCATATCGCAACTCTGCCTTCTCGCAGCTCAAATTCCGTGAGTGTTGCTTGCATCATTTGTCCATCATTCAAGATTGACTGATAAATATCTATAGAGGCGTTCCCGATGTAAGCCTAGCATTGCGATGATTGGTTTATTTGATTGCTGAAATGCATTTTGTGGACTCCAGGTTCAATTTAGTGAACCACCCTTGGCATGGTACCGATCCTGCCAAGTACGGCGCAGCACCAAAGGAGGAAGGGCCATCGAAGTAACGCAGAGCAACCGTATTTACCGTGTTTTAACATCTCTTCAATTATTTGTCCCATCACCAACCTGCATGATGCACCCATCTGAATCAGTACACATACTCTTGGACGCGTACGTGTTACCATATTAATAATATTGACCAGCACAATCCCAGAGCGTGCATGAGGTAGTAACGATTGTATCGTACGGGCGCGACGATACTGACAACGACGACTTGAATATGCATGGCAAGTACAAGTCATTTCAGCCTGGCTGGAAACCTTCGTTGACGAGTCACAAAAGTGAGTAGCTTTATTATCTCGGTGTATCATTTCAGTTTCTAACTATAATTTCCATGTTGTAACCAGGTGGCATCAAGCCTTGGCAAGATAGCTACATAAGCACTGAGCAGTTTGTGAGCAGTACTAAATATTCTACAAGTGAGACCAGTTCCACCGCTGCATTGACAGCTTCAGATTTATTACCATGACCAGATTATAAGGTACCAGAAACAGTTTACGAGACCACATATATAATACAAAATGATCCGTTTACACAAGATACAATGATATCCATGAGTCACCCGGACAATCCGCTACACAGACGGAACCAAGAAACCAATCAGCTCCTTTCAAACACAAACTATCGCCGATTCCACCATCTCCTCTTTGTTTCTCTCTCACCACTATATCCATGATCTCTATCTTGATCCCAATCACGGTCTGGATATACCGCGGCTGCATTGAGTAAAACACTCAGTCATGATCATCAAAATCCATGATGCACTTACCAGAATTGTAAGGTCCGTCGAATCCATGAGAATTGTGGCCAGTCGGAGAATGGTGAGGACCAGTAATCAATGGTGGGGGTGGAATGCCTTCACCTTGCATGTCACCTGGCGGAGGTGGTATGAACCGCTCTTCGGTGTCGCGTCGGAGTCCTTGTTCAATGCCATTAACTGTATATATTTCTCTTCCATCAGGGAGTGTTTGTGTGATGTGCTCATTACCCTAGACATCAAACTGTCAGACGAATGCACGAGGATGCGTATATGAACTTACGTCTGAATCCACGCGAGTCCATGTGCTCTGGGTTACGCCATTGACAGTAGTGGTAACTCGACTTTCTCGTTGCCATCCATAACGTCCACCACTTGCTCTAAAAGAAGATTGTGCACGGAATCTTTGAGGCGCACCACCGGATGCACCCATACCGCCAAACATACCCATGCCTGCTGAGGAACTAAATGGACCTGGCATAGGCCCAGGTCCGCCCGGGCCAAACATGGTCTCCCTCTCGAATGGGTCACGGCGAGGTCTCCTACGTTCTCGGGGAGGATCAAAGGTATCGAAATGCATAAATGGTTCGGGCATATGCCTGTTCAGATCACCAAACATGGAGTTGAATAGCACAAATGGATCTGTGAATGGATTTCGGGGAGGTACAGAGCTGCCTCCGGCACCAAAACCGCGCATTCCATGGAAGCCGTGAAAATTACTGTCAAAATCAAAGAATGGGTCCTGTCCGGTGTGGCGTCGGTTGCGTCCTGGAGGTGGTGCATCGAAAGCCTCTGAGGGCGGCCAGACGCCATGCTGGTCATAGACCTTTAACAGCATCGGTACGATGAAGTTGTATGAAAAGAAATAACAGCAAACTTACTTTACGCTTTTGCGGATCATTAAGAACTTCATACGCATTGTTCACCTGTAAGTGTTAGATACATTGGCGCTTGTTTACTTGCTCGCATGATCAACTCACTTTCCGAAATTCTTCTTCGGCGAAAGCTTTATCCTCTGCTGGCTTTGTCGAGAATCGGTCAGGGTGGGTCTCCAGTGCCTTCTTCTTGTACGCCTTCCGAACTACATAGGTGAATAGTGTCAGCTCTGGGAGTCGAAGGGGAAAAACTGGTTAGTACTTTGGTCTGGGGTAGCATCGTGACTCAAGCCAAGCGTCTCGTAGAGATTGGACATGGTGTGGATAATCTATGCCAGGTGGTTGGGGGACGGGAACAAGGTGAACAGCCTCGTTTTATCCTCGGATTCATGACAACACAAATATGCCAATTAGGAAGGTGCCCCTGAGACTACTTTTTGACGCCGTCACTCCGTCCCAGCCAGCCATATAGGCTGTAATCTACGACCCACCCATCCCCGTAAATGAATTTGCACGAAACGATTCTGTGTGCGACGGCCCCGGTTTCGTCAAGTACTGGCCCTGGCGCAATTTCCCTCCACGACATTCAAACAGGTTCACCTTTAGCCTCATTCAAACAAACCAGCGCAAATCCCCACTGTACCACCTTTGTTGAGTCCAGGGATGCTCAAGGAGGCTTTATTCTAGCTGCACAGCCTGATAAATCAATATTAAATGTATACAACTTTCAGAAAGTGAGCTGCCAATTCAATTGTGCACCAAACCTGTTATATAACATTTTATTAGGACCAAATCGCTTTAAAAATGGTATTACCTGAAAAGCTATCCTGCCTATCCGTTGATCGCAGAGGCGATTTTTGTGCTGGAGGTACTGCCCAAGGACGATTATATTTATGGGAGGTGAGCTGCTTCTATATTCCTTCCCAGAATCATAACATCCTGTCTGCAGGTAGCATCAGGGATATTATACAAATCATGGGAAGCACATTATCGCCAAGTCAGTGTTTTGCGTTTCACCGAAGACGGTGCTGCTCTTCTGTCAGGCAGTGAAGATTCCAGTATCAGTGTCTGGCCTTTGGCTCGGTCAGTGACCACTTGGCTCTTATCTGTAATTTTCCAGGCCTTTTCTCATATCAATTATTCACAGGTTGCTCGATGACGAGGCCCAAAACGAGCTGCCAACCCCTTATTGTACACTTTCGGATCACACACTCCCCATAACCGATATCATTTGTGGTGTGGGTCCGTTTCCGACATGTCGAGTCCTCACATCGTCGATCGACCATTCCGTAAAAGTTAGCGCAGTCAAGTCCAGATTTTTTCTGATGTCAGACTCACCTTGTTTCCAAAGCTTTGGGACCTCTCTTCCCGCACCCTTCTTACGACATTTCAATTTCCAAAACCAATCTATTGCATAGCATGGGACGTGACAGAACGAGTGTTCTTCGCTGCCTCTCCTGATTCGGAGGGTTCGATACACCAAGTCAACATGTTCCGTCGAAAAGCGGATCATTCGGCTGGAGGAGCAATAGAGGCCATCGGTGGGGCTGGTGTTGGGGATATTGTCAGAGTGGGAGACGAAGATCCAAAAGCTCTCAAGAAAAGACTAATCAATGTCGGGTATGCACATGCCAATATTCTTAACGGCTAAAATATCTCATTGCATACATTTTCAGGCAACCAATAACAACGCTCTGTATTTCCTTCACAACGTCCCTCCTGCTAGTGGGGACATCGACGGGCGTCATCCATATCTACGACATCCCTTCGCACCAGCTGCTCCGCACAATATCGTCCTTCAAAGATAAAGGTCTAAGTATAACATACCTTGCGAGCCTACTCAAACCAGCAGATCTCATCGGGCATGTCAGCTTGGATATCGGGGGCACAAGGGCTGGGATTAATGCTATCCCTGTCAAACCCGTTTCGTCATTCCAGAGAATGAGTGATGCTAAGAACAGAGACTCTCATGAAGTGTCTGTGCTGTTGCCGGTCCATGATACGGTCTGTTCTCCTTGTGTTGTTGTAAGCATTTAGAACATGTACTGATATTTTTTCCAGCCTTCAATGGAACACCCATATAATATAACTTCGCCCGAATTCATCCGAGACCATGCCTTCTTCGTTCAAACACCATCTACCACAGCAACAGGCGGCACATCTGTGTCACTTCAATCTCGCGTAACGTCCCTAGAAACAGAGATATCTGAGTTACGCGAACAATTGAAGAAAGCCAAAGGCGTCAACGATGTCATGTGGGAGACTGTCGTGCAAAAAGTTATACCGCTCGCGACTGGGACGGAGAAAAAGGGTGCAGCGCCTGATGAGGAAGATGAGGCAGAGTCAGACCGCAGGAAGAAACGAGGACGAGTCTGACCCTGTCTAACCCCAGACACCAATGGTACATATTTCCGGAGCAGCACCATTATCTTACAGAAACGGCGTCATCCTTTACCGGTAAACTGATGACGTAGTCTAGAGACATACAATTATTCGTCTGCGCTCTCATCTTGCTTTCGTCATACATACTTTCAAGTTTCAGCGTTCTCAAGTTCCGACACAGCCACATTTGGACATACTCGGCGGCTTTTCGTTAGCAAACAATTATTCGGCAACCTTCGAACGAGAACCTCGGAGATTTGCTGCTGGCAGATTTTCGGTCCCGTAGGATCAGCCTTTGGTCAAATCCATACTTTAGTCCTTATCAGTATGATTGACTCGTTTGATTGGGCCATGTATACGTGTTCATCGGGACCGAACGACAGCACCACTTTGATCCAGTCACAAGCGTCTCTGTATTTCTGAAAGCGACAGCAAGATCTTGTCAGATTTAACTTTCTAGAACCAATTGCTTCGTCAATGCCTAGAGATCGCAAACCGAAAAAAGCGACGGATGTGGAGGGTCTGGTGGTTGCAGCCCAACAGAGTCGGTTCTATGTTGATGCTTCCGATACACCGTCATCCAAAGAGGTTTGTTGCATTTCTTCTCTCCAAATTGCTGGACCGCATCTAAAATTGATTGCTATCTGCTCATAACCCCAATGTTTTGCGTCAACTAGATCGATATAAAAGATCTGAGCATTTCGATCGGTGGTCGTGAAATCTTGGCCCACGCGGACCTAAAACTGCACGAAAACGTACATTATCAACTTGTTGGCAGAAATGGTGTCGGCAAGAGCAGTGCGTATAAAAGTATCTAGTCGAAAATCTGGCGACCTACACGTGATATAGCACTTCTAAAAGCACTGGGAGAAGGCCGTATCCCAGGCGTACCATGGAGCTTGAGCATTCTGCTCCTTGGCCAGACCAAACTGGTCGTCAATGGCCTAGACGAACAGCTCTCTGATATACGGTTTCATCATGACACCGTGTTAGAACGTGTCATTAAGAGCGACACCCGTCGTGAACGAGCCCTCAGGGAACTTGAAGGTGTGTCGCAATTCACCCTTCTAGCCTCTTGGGACACAAGTTTACTGACTCTCGCCTGTCTAGAACTTTCAGAAGCGCTAGATAATGCTAACGATCCATTAGCTGTAGTCAGGGCCATTCGGAAGCTTAAGCATGAGCGTTTGGAGCAGGATCTTTCAGAAATGAGGGAAATTGCAGCCCGACGGAGTGGGGCAAGAGGGGCCAAGTCGAGAAAGGATCTGATTTCTCTGGAGGAACAGGTTGCTGTTTCGACATCAAGGCACGTGATCGATGTTCTAACAGTGACAATAGTACTGATCATGTCACTGAAGGCTCCAGCAATCAGATCATGATGTCAACCCAGCCACGGTACAGAACGAAACGAGTGCTGCAGTCGATACATTAGCTGAGATCCAATCCTATCTTGACAACGTGCGTCCCGTGTTCAATTATCTTTCCTCCTGTACATGCAACTAAAGCGACTGTCTTCAGATAGACTCCTCAACCGCTGACATCAGAGCACGAACTGTGTTGCGAGGCCTTGGCTTCTCACAAGGCGCTATTGAAAGTCCATTCACGATGCTCTCTGGTGGATGGCGCACGCGCTGCGAACTTGCCTGTGCCCTCATTCAGAAAGTTGACATCCTCCTTCTTGATGAGTGCACGAATTTTTTGGACCTTCCGGCCGTAATCTGGCTAGAAGGTTATATCCGAAGCTTAAAGACCACGACAGTCGTCGTGATAACTCATGACCGCGACTTTGCAGATGCCGTCGCAGACGAGCTTCTGATACTGCGCGAATGTGGTCTGCAGCACTTCCGCGGAAACCTCTCCACATATGAACACGAGCGCCGTTCTCAAACAAGGTATCTGACGCGAATGAAGGATGCTCAAGACCTTAAGTCGAAGCATATGGAGGAAACAATCGAGGCAAATATACGGGCAGCGAAACGGACTGGTGATGACAAGAAGCTGAAGCAAGCGGCATCACGTCGCAAGAAGCTCGATGAACGCACCGGGCTCGAGGTAGGTCTACGAGGGGGGCGGTTCAAGCTCAATCGTGACCTTGCTGGCTACCATAACTCTATGCGAGACGAAATCGAGATTCCTACTATGGACCCTCAAGTTCGCATATCAATCCCCTCCACTCCTCCACCGTTGCGCTTTCCGGGTGCATTGGTCTCATTGAAACAAGTCTCATTTACGTATCCTGGAGCCAGTAAGACTGCTCCACTAACGCTGAGAGATATAGACCTAGTGATCCACCCAGGTGAGCGTGTCGGTATCGCAGGTCTTAATGGGTCAGGAAAAAGCACGCTCGTCGCATTGATTGTGGGCACGGATAATTGCCAGGGAGGAGGACCGAATGAAAACGGAAACGGCGGACTGCTGCCATCGTGTGGTACAGTGACTCGCCATTCCAGGGCTAATATTCGCTGGTTCTCGCAGCATGCGGTTGAGGAGCTGGAGGCAAAAGGCACCCAAGACAGCAGCATTACGGCATTATCAGAACTACTTAGCACTGCAGCTGGAGAGATGACAGAGCAAGAGGCAAGAGCTATGCTAGGCTCACTTGGTCTTCCCGGACGTATCGCCTCCGATGTACCTGTAGCGACTCTCTCAGGTGGACAGAAAGTGTGTCATATACCAAACCGACGAGATACTTCTACACTTATTCATCATTTTAATATCAGGTCCGACTAGCTCTAGCGAAGCTGATATACTCGCCACCGCACCTCCTAGTGCTGGATGAAGTCACCACTCACCTAGATTCCGACACAGTGCTGGCATTAGTAGAAGCTCTGAGAGAATTTGAAGGCGCCTTGCTGGTCATCACACATGACCGGTTCTTCATGCGATGCGTAGTCGAGGGAGATTCGCCGTACGATATAGATGATAGTGAGGACAAAGAAGCAGTGGAGGGGAAGGCCGGATGGCAGCCCAAACCCGGAATCGTATATCGGCTAGTAAAGGGCCAGTTGAAGTTGATCGAAGGCGGAATGCGTGGATATGAAGCAATTGCATTGAAAGCATCGGCAAAACCTCTCCGATGATAGAGTCATACCATCTTTTTGTGTCAGGTGTCACGCTTACAGTTGGCGAGATATTATTCTGCTTCGAAACTGCCAACACAATGCCACCAATTGTAACAGAGCTTCCTCTGCCCACCGTGAGTTGTGGGCCCTATTTTTCTCCCTTTTTCTTAACATTGAAGTCAGAAGGATATCCGAACGCTTCGAGAACTAGACGATTGGGATCGTGACAACTTTTGGTCCTCATATCATGATTCAGAGGATATACCCTTTACAAGCTAATAACCTACATATACTGATTATGATCATGCTGATTATTATAAACCGGTCTACGAACCCGTTGCGGCAGAATCGCACATCCATGCGCTCTCAGCTTTTCCCCGGGCCGCCGCGACCCTGGAGACGTGAAGAATACTGTAGCGTACGTTCCGAGTCTTCCTTATCAGGTTGATCCGAACTTTATCAACAGTGCTCTGTCCAGCGACATATCATGTATGCGCAAAACAAGAATAAATGGCACGACGTTGTGATCAAACTCGTTGAAATGGACTCCGTGGGGCATCAAATATACGGGCACCTCCTAGACTGCCCGAAATTCAACAGGCCAGAATCATTTCCATTGAATCTCCATCATTCCAACCCTCGAAATATTACCCTCTCCTCACAACTTCTCTTTTGTGATTATGCCTCGTTGAATTGCCCTGCGCTAACTTGTGAATACTGTCCATTGACCTTATCGCAGCTGGGGTGACGGTCCGCATGTGCCCGAATTTCGTTTTACAGAAAATATTCTTCAGGTGGGTCTGTCTATCTATTTCAACTTAGCTTTTTTTAAAAAAGAATCGCTGGGCGAAGGGACTTCGTTTTCTACATTCGCACCATATTGTCCACCTTGTGGGCCGTGGCTATCTCTGTAATAGTCAATCATGCAACTTCATTCATTATCTTTATCAGGACATTGAAATTTCTTCGTGAATCAATTCACTCACACAGACATACCCAATACTCTCGGTCGTTGGGCCCGAGCCAGTCTCCGCACTCAAGGTCGCATTTGCTATTGTTTGTTCGACTTTGACCTATCTCGATTCTTTTTACCAGACAAATCCTTCCATTGTTCCATAATAAAGGGAAGAGGGTCACCGTGGCTACATCTCTCTTCTCTCTATGCTGAAAACATTGATCCAGGGAGCGATACAGAGTTGGATCCATTTAAATTTGATGTTGCCTGTATGGACAATATGTTGACTGGCAGTTATGATGTATGTCATTTATCAATGACGCTCCACCTCCAAATGCTGATTTGGACACTTATGCCACGGCACGTAATTCCAGCCCTCCATTTTCTCGCACTGCTCCTGGACCGAATGACAACAAACGATGTCGTATATTGCTTCACTGCCTGCGACGCTTTGTCCTTCTGTCGATTCATCCGAAGTAGCCTAACATCGAAGGAGCTGGAGAACGATTTGCCAGTTCGACCGTCCCCAAAATATGGATACCATCAATCGTCTATCAAGAGCAAGTCATGCTCCACTAGTAGCGCCATATCTTTTACGGATCAACTCCATAAAGGGACATCGTCGTTGATCGCCTCATCTCCTACAGAATTGGTATTCGGTGAAAGCAAACTCGAGCGGTGGGATTCGCTACTTCGTGGCGAAATGGTCCAGCGGAGGACATGGCTTATTTCGAATCATTACTTATCCGCTGTGTCCGTTAACTGACACAGAGGATGCCAGGTTGAAGCGGGTGACTTCCAGAAAGAACTATCTACTGCCAAGATCGATGAAGACGACAATGGTGTGTTGTATTCCTTGGACTGCGAGCATGAATGGTTGTTTTCAAAAATAGTTAAAATTTACTATCAGCGCTTCAGATGCTTCAAGGCAAGGTTAGATGTGGGAGATGAAATGAAATTCATGTCCGGGAATAGCTTTGACTGAGATACTGCATATGATAAATCTTCCGTGTCCGCTTAGCTGTTAGTTGCAATCAGAAATAATAATACATGAGTGTCACTGCATCAAACACAGGTCCAAGACCTGAAAAACGCTTATTCATAAGTCAAAAACCCGCCAACAACCTCAAAGTATCTCTCCGTCTCTTCAAGATGGGCTAGATGGGCCGACTTAGCGAAGTTGACCCACTTTACCTTTGGTATGTATCTGAAGTAAGGGGCCATACAAAAGTCCTGAACTTCGTCAAAACGCCCGTTCAGTAAAAGGGTGGAAGTGTTGATTTTGTGCAGGTCCGGGACGACGGTCCAGCCCCTAAGCGATCCAATTGTATTGAACTCGCTCGGACCGTTACTGCCAACACATGAGCATAAGGACTATGACAACAAAGCTCAGATGCGACTTACAGAGTATGATAAACGGTAGGATCTTTTTCAAGCCATTCGAAGCACTTCATCAGGGTGTCCGGCCACTGTTCCAGACGACACAGAAACTGCTTGTAGAAAATTTGAACGCAGTCTTGGTACTCTTTGTCCTCCCATGTTCTCGCCTCGTCATGTTTCCTAATTGTGTCCTGTACCTCCTGCGGCAACCTCTTCACCAAATCTTGCATGGAAGCTATTCCATCCTTTATGTCTGCGGGAGAACTTGCGATTATAAGTCGCTTGAGCCCCTTAGGCTGTAGAGCCGCATGACGGGCTCCGAGCATTCCTCCCCACGAGTGCCCGAAGAGGGCATAGTCATCTTGGATGCCCAAGTGCACGAGTAGGTTATCGAGCTCATCAAGCCACAACTTTTCACTCCAGAATGTGGTATCCCCGTTCTTCTCCGGGAGATGCGTAGAGAGACCGTTACCGATTTGATCGTAGAAAACTACGGGGATAGAATGAGAAGTAGCTAGAGCAGAGAGCACAAGCAGGTAGTCATGGGTGATTCCGGGACCGCCATGGAGCGTCACTAGAGGACGCTGGGTGCGGTTAGCAAGGTCTCCAACGACTTTGTACCATGTCTTGCATGGCTTGCCGGCAGACGGAACTTCGAATGCCACTTCGCCCTCAACTACCTGAACGTTGGACATTTGGGATGGACAGCAGGTGGTGTCTTATCTGGTGGCGGCTTGTGAATGGTACAACCATCCTCTTAACCTCGTATCTAGATGTATCCGCGTGAGCACGGTCAGTTTCGTTACTTCGAGAGTTTCATTCCATCAGGTGCCGCGAGGTCGTGCGTCATAAATAATTCGCCGTGGGATTTCGATCGGCCGGAGTGCTCGCTGAGTTTGAAATCTGCCGATTGCAGACTCGAACCAAACCGTCACGTCTCCTGCATTTCACAACGTGTCTTCGGCATTGGCAGCATAAGGCTGCTAGTAGCCGCAGCCGAACTGGCGGACGGATATGGTGCAAAACTTCTACGAGGTGCTGGGGATCGCTAACACCGCTTCTCAAGATGAAGGTGAGTATTCAATAGACGCGAGTTCAAGTTGAATTGGCCCCCCAAGTGCTGATCTGAAACTCGACGCGTTTTTTAGTGCGAAAAGCGTACAAGAAGAGGGCAAGAAGCATTCTATGCCTTTTTACATTCTATATTTATATTTTAGGCCTCTAGGCACTTGAGACGCACCCAGACAAGCTCGTGCCTTCATCTACCACAGGAATAGCAGAAATCGCAGAAACTGCGGCGGCCAGATTTCGAAGTGTATGCAGCTACAATACTCCTCTTTCTTAATTTTTCACGTCCCCATTGATTTACAGGTACATGAAGCATTTCAGGTACTAAATGATCCATACCAACGCCGCGTACGTGCACAGTCCATCGCTTCAGTCTATATTGGTTTCATCTCATTTTGAAATTAGGCATATGATCTTCGCATCCACCCGCGAGCGGACTCCACAACAAATCCAAAGTCATGGTTCCAGCTCAACGAAGATCAAATCGCGCGTATGAAGGATCGAGCGGAATGGGTTCGTCAGGCGACTCAAAGACGGAAAGAGCGTATCAGCGCACTGGACGAAGCTCGGAAAGCTCGAGAAGCACCATGGAAGGTTCAGCAGGAGCCGGAAGGTTATAGTTATCAGGCTATGGTTGATCAAATGTTGGAAGACTTGTGTAAGATGAATCCAGAATGGCGGATTCGGAAAGAGGAAGCTTTGCGAGTGAGTTTTGAATTATCATTATTTCGGCTTTTGACGGGCCGTGGATGGCGCATTTACTGACTCATTTCAAAGCGAAAGGCAGAACGAGAAAAAGCCTCTGCATCAGGTCGCTGACTGGATCATTCTGACCTCCCTGCGTCTTCCGCCATTCAGTTGGTATATCGTATTTATCTGTTTCCTTGTAAGGACTTTGTACTGTAGAAGATCCAGTTCAGTGAAATTGCGGATATGCTTGCATTGGAAATTCACTCACTCTTACAGATGGTTGTTTTCTCCCTCAACGTCTAGTGTGTTCAACCGGTTTTTCGCAATCATCCCAACATCCTCCGTGGCCCTATTCAACTCATCTTTCCACCGCTCCTCTCCCGCATCATACGCTTCAAACATCTCCAGTGGTGGTTCTCCATCCTCCAAAGAATGTTCAACCCCGAGAACATCTTCAATCTCCTCCGCAATAACAGCGCGACTCCTCCCGTTCACGAAGGTGATGTATCGCAAACCGGGATAGGCACGTTCATAACATGCATTCAAGTGCGCCAGGCGGCGAAGAACATCGGGTGGTGTGGCAGTCGTTGCATCCGTGCTAGTGGACGTGCCCTGTTCGTTAGCGCTGAGGTTCGAAAGGTCATTGTTCTCCCCGATGCGCGGATGGCCTGCGATGAATTGGGCTCTAAGTTCATCATCCCAAGTATTGATTGTACTAATTGCGATGTCGATCAGTTCGGTATAAGATGTAATGAAATGTTCCAGTGCGAGGATGGAAGATAGCTGTGGGACGAGGGTAGATGTGAGGATTGGTGAAGGCTCGAACAGGATGGATAATGCAGCATCTAATTCCGCGGGATTTGAGAGGATGTTGGGGAGGGGAGGGAGGCGAACGTCTACCATTGGGAGACCTGACAGAATGCAAGTTTGGCCTTCGAAATGAAGTAAAGTGAGTATTGGCTGTTTGCGGAAATCACTTCCGAAAAAAAACTTGGATCTTATCTTATCTTATCACCTTTGTCTCGTGTCCCACTCTGTAAAAGTGGAAAGTCGTGCGATTGTATTGTAATAGTCTGGTGAATGTCAAATTTGACTAAGATTTGACTAAATTGCTAGATTTTGACGAAAGCTTGACCACAGCAGTCATCTTGCTGTCCACCAGAAGTCAATATATCTAGCAAGCATCCGTCATGTAAAAGTTATGCTGTAGTCAAGTTAATGCGGTAGTCTCGGCACCTTTGATGATGCATTAGTCAGGTTGCTGTAAGGCAAAAGTCTTTCCTTAGATGTTATAAGAGTCGAATAATAGTCAAGTGAAAGTCATGTAATAGTCCGCCTAACTAAAGATAATACAAAATCGCAGATAAATAATATCCATCAGCGTCGTCCTATCATCCACATCGACATGCACCCAACTAATCCTTAAGCCTTAAGCCTTCGGCATGCGAGATGAAGATTTCTTTGCCTTGCGCTGAGAAAAGCATGATTCAGATAACACCAAGCTCAATGAATACAGAAGTGACTTACAATGAGTACGATTTCATCAACGGCTTGCTGCGAAGGGATTTGATTGCCCGGTGCTTGCAGGATTAATGACAAAAGTTCTATATATATTAGGCATCATGAGCCATAGAGGTAGATAAAATGAATAAGAGCAACTTACCGTCCTTTGAACGCCTGTTTATGTTACTACCGATCACATTGTGCGCCTTCATAAGCTCCTTCAATTC